>CAXIWS010000107.1:0-17170 GCA_964036195.1 Sphaerolaimus hirsutus
CTGAGTATATTTACCTATAATTTCAAAAATTATTATCCAAAATATAACTCTATCCAAGGACGTATCCAGGGGGGGGGCGGGCGGGGCTGCAGCCCCCCCCCCCCTTCCCGGGGTGAGACCTAAAAAGTCCCGGAAAATGCAACTTTTCCTACATATTTTTCGATGTTTGTACAAAATTTTGCGCGCAAGCGCGCAATTTCTTCCCATGCATTGTATTTTCAGCGGATCGGTCCCTGTAAACCAATATCCTTCGAAAGGAACACATTTTTGCAACTTTCGCTGTATATGTATGCATATTTACATACATATAAAGCGGTTCCTGGCGCTGGCGCCAACGCCAATAGCGCCATGGCGTGGCGCCTTTGTATGGCGCTAGTGCCAAAACGCTTTTCCCTATATAGGGAAAAATTTTAGGGGGGGGGGCTGAGCCCCCCCCCCGTTCGCCGGCCCCCGTAAACAAGCAGCCCCCCCAGCTCAAAAATCCTGGATACGTCCCTGACTCTATCCTTCCTTTATCAAATGCACTTACTTCCCTTGACAAAAAAACCCAGGCATGGAGAAACGAAGACCACAGTCCGGGCATTTTGCAGCACCAATTCGATTTGGTTGACAGCGCGCTGGATCAAATCGGTTCTATGCGCGCAAATTTGCAGAATGTCAAAGATAAAAGTGATGGGCGGTTTAATAGTGGGGGTGCCGGTGCTTTGAGGGATAGATTGCACCAATTGGAGGTAAATATGCTTGGGGATTGTGTAATGGTTTTAGGGGTCGGCAATGGGGAGTTACCCCTTCAAATCACCCAGCTATCTATCCTGGAGCCCTCTCAGCTATGGATGTGTCCCGGGGGCAAATTTTTTGGCACCTGAATACTCCCAAAACCACAAATTCATGTTCCTTATTGCCTATTTTCTGCTATTTTTGTACTATATGTGGGTATATATCCATTTTTGTAGAGATTTCCCCTTTTCTGCCTTCTACACCTTGAAAAAACCTATATATTGAACCCCCTTTTTGTACTTTGTGTACTTTACCCTAGTATTTATGTTTGCATTTTGTTGTTTTCGCAGCTCGATCGAATTCGCTTTATGCTGTCGCGCTACCTTCGTCGTCGACTTCAAAAGGTCTGCAGCATTTTTACATTTTTAGATATACTTTTAGGTTTGACAAAATGCTATTTCAGATCGAAAACTTTCCTTATTATTGTGGCAAAAACTTGAAGCTGTTATCGAAGGAGGAGCAACAATTTCTGAGAGATTATACAGCTGCTTATGAAGTGCACATGAAGGATTCAATTTTGAAACATTTTCCGCCAGCTTTGAGGAATTTCGATTTTGAATCAAATTGTTCGTTTTTGGGTAGATTTTGGGCTATTTTTTGTGACAAACCAAGTTTTTTCCTAAATTTAATCTGTTTGCAGAAATTCATTTCTACAACATTTGAATGGAACTTAAAAATGACCCAAATCGACTATTTTACTGTGCCAATATTAACGAATAGAAAAGTAGCATTTTGTTGGCATCGCCCATTTTAATTCTGCACTGTATTAATCTCCCACTTTCCGCGGTGGAATCGTGTTCACAATGTCATCTAAAAAATCTGCCCTACACCTTGACAGCATCAACACCCAACGAGCAATCATACGTGTTTTGTAGCGTTTTGCAAGCCCGCGAAAACGTCTTGGTAAGTGACCCTGCCGGAAATCGGGAGGAAATTATCGATTTGCAAGTTGGTGCCAAACACTTGTTGCCTTTTGAAGCTGTAAAAAAGTTGGTTGAAGAGGGTGCAGTGATTTTGTGTTGAATGGTGAACTCACTCTGCGCTTTGTGGATGTTGCTAACTACCTAACTGATTTTCTGAACGATATCCCAGATGCCATTTTTATCGCGATTTTTCATCAAAGCTTTTGTTTAAAAATTTGTATGCCTACATAAATATAACTCTGGCATTCCTAAACAGCAGTTGTTAAACGAAAAAAAATAACTGAAATTTCATTTTCACAATTCATGATGCGATATTTATTTGTCTATAATAAATGCGTATAAATTGGCACTATAGTAACACAGACTTAAAATAGCCATATTTATTTAATGCAATATATTTACATATTTATGATGTATTTACAAAATTAACAACGTTTATTTAATAACATTTATGCAATCGTTCTGAGTAAAAGAAGCCCAGCTACATGGCCAAATCTTTTGTTATAGTACTGGATCTGCTTGTTCCAGCTTTATGTGAACACTGTCTATGCTGGTGTTGGTGTCTGTGCGCGGATGTTGGCGCGCTGCCAGAGAAGCCTGGCGTAGGGCTTCGCTGGTGGCGCGCGGGTGCCGCGCTGGTCGATCTGTGGTTTTTGCATGGGGTTGGCGTTCAGAAATCGCTGAAGATTTATATTTTGTCCAGGTTTTGCGGATAAGTTTTAGTTTATTTTGTGAGAAGGAAATGTAGAAATATCTAATTTGTATTTATTTATATTTTCTCTGCGCTTTTTTGGCGGAGAGGTTCAATTATTTTTTTATTTTTGAATGGTTTTTCTAGTTCAATTTATTTTCCGAAGGGCACCAATTTTTTGGAGTACTGCAAGAGGTGTTTTGTTTCTTTCTGACCACGTACACAATTTGGCGCAACAGAAAATCTTTCACCAAAATGTGGTGTTTGGGATGAAAAAATATCTCCCGTCCTTTGAATAACCCCATTCAAAATTTCTAAGAAAGGCGATAATGTTATTCAAGGTTATAAATATATGGTAGGTATTAAGCTCGCATATCACTTAAATTGCAAGTGAAAAAGTTACTCGACAGGGTGTGAAATTGTTTCATGGTGAAACCCCTCTATAACGCACCTGCTACTGCCCGCCTCCGAGTACAAACTAGCAGACATGGGAATATTTTCGAATGTCACCGAGTGCCCGGCACTGTTCAGACTCATTCTGCTGGACAGAAAACTTTGGCCAGAAATCGACGCGGCCATCCTGGCCCTGTATTTGGCTTCTTGCCAAATGTAAAAGCGCCTGTGCAGACATCTGGCCGTGCACATCACGATTAAGGCACCGATTACTAGTAGGAATAGTGTGAGCAGGGTGTAGTTCAGAGTGTTGCCTGCGCGCATAGGGGTTTTGCTGGTGGTAGATGTGCAACAAGGCCTGGCGCCAGTTCCGCAAGTGGAGAAGTGAGAAGTAAAATAGCAAAAGTAAAAAAAAATAAAAAGTAGTTTCTCTTGGATTTTGCTATTTTACTTCTCAATTCACTTCGCTTTTACCATTTCACTTATCACTTCTCCACTTGCGGAACTGGCCCCCGGTGTTATTAATAGTGATGTTGAAAGCGCCAATACTTTGGCGCTAAGCGCCATGGCGCTTTTCTAACCCGTGGCACGAAGCGCCGGAGCAAAATGGCGCCAAGCGCCATGGCGCTTATTCCTTTGGCGCTAGCGCCAAGCGCCAGGCGCTTTCGTTTCTGGCGCCAAGCGCCATGGCGCTTTTACATCACTAGTTATTAATACGTTTGCATAAAAGCAGGCATTTATGTTGCCTGTTCTGTTGACTGTCTGAAGAAGTTCTGTTGGCTGTCTTCATGTAAAGTTTGTATAATATGTTGTGCCTACATACACTAGTTTTCACCGTGACTTCATGTGAAAACTGAAATTTTAAAAATGCAAATTAATGAGCACAGTTGAATGATTTGATTTTAATAAAATTTGAATTCAAATTAATAAAAGTTAAAGTTTGAGAATTTGAAAATTAAAACACTTATAGCATACAATAAGAGTAGGCTGGATGTCGCCATGTCCCCATTTCAGTTTTCACACACGTCACGGTGAAAACTAGTGTGTGTAGGGCCATTAAATCAAAATGGTAAGCTGTCCACACTCCCCCCTCGCTGACCAATGGCAAAACTGCTCTCAGTACTGAAATCTGCGCACACTTGGTACAAAGTAGAGTTGTAGTCGTACGCGTATGTCAGGCACATGGTATAATTGGTGTCTGATGTCAGACGCGTCACCGTGTAGCGACGCCAAGTGAAATCTGGCGGCAGATGAATTATGTGCGGCAGTGTCGGCACTTTATCTGGCCGATTGTAGCTGTAAGTTTGGGGTATCATACTGAATTGCGCACTGAATATGGTTTGTTGTCAACCGAAATTTCGATAACTTTGACAATGCATAAATTGGATCACACCCAAAATACTTGCCCAGAAAACGCACGTGTAAATAATGAACACTTTCACAGCATTGGAGCCAATTTCAATAGCATCACTCCACACCAATTCGACCCAGGTGGC
The DNA here is from genome assembly GCA_964036195.1 of Sphaerolaimus hirsutus. Lineage (NCBI taxonomy): Eukaryota > Metazoa > Nematoda > Chromadorea > Monhysterida > Sphaerolaimidae > Sphaerolaimus > Sphaerolaimus hirsutus. The sequence continues at coordinate 4,281 of CAXIWS010000107.1, forward strand.
ACCAACTGCACCAGTATCGAGCTGTATCTGTGGTTTCTCTACAGTAACTCGAATTTTGCCACTGCTGACAGGTTTCTGATGCCCTGGGCCAACTGCCAGTTGACACGAATACAGTCCATTGTCAGCAGATGTGGCAAAATTGATGTGTAGCCTTTCAGAGGTGGCTGACATGCGACTTGTGTAATCACCCGCGCGCAATGTTGCTGTGTGATAGTTCTCTATGTTTGAAATTTTGTGTTGGCTCTACCCACTGGTTTTGAACCGAAACCATGAAAACTCTTAAATCAGCTCATGAACTCATAATAAGAGTTTACCGGGATGGGGCATCTGTCAACTACAGTTGACGGGGAATCAAAATAAATCATTCTAGCAAACTCAAATGCATTCAGTGCTGATTTATGAGTTTTCTAAGTTTTGGTTGCAAACTGATGTATGTGTTTGTGTGTGTTATTTTTCACTTCAATCTTAATGCTGTGTTCAAATAGATTCATTTCACCCACCAGTCGGCAAGTGCCATATCACATCTCTTGGCGGCCAGCCAACACCCCTGACAATCCTGTCAGGCCTCTGCACGTGGCAGTACAGCTGCACTGGTTGGCCCAGAACAACCGTCTGGTCATTGTTTGGTGCCAGGCTCACATTGAACTCACACTTGGTACCAAGATTTTCATTGACACAAATGTTGGCAGGTTGCCAGACTGTGCTTGGTACCAGGGAGTGGGCCCTTTGACTGCAGGCACAGTTAATGCTGCCGCAGTGTGTGACGTTTATGGTGTGGAGTGAATTGAAAGTGGTAGAAAGATGTGGCAATGTATTGAGATTTGTGTGTGATAGATCCAATGTGTGTAGTGTTGAATGGCAGCCACAGTGAGTTAGTGCGGCTGGCGAGAAATATGATAGTTGCCTGAAATTTTCCCACATCAGTCAATTTATCCCCTATCTTTAAGCACTATTTGCCTTGAAATGCCACCCACCTGCACATTGTAAAATTCACAACCTGCAATGACGGCAACTCCCTGAAAGCATCAGCCATCGCAGTGTGCATTTGCGCACTTTGGCTCAAATCCACTGAGGACAGAGATCTCATACCCACAAATGCGTCATCCTCGATCGCCATAATTGGATTATTGCCAATTTTGAGATTTCGCAGACTGACCAAATTTGTCAGCGCGTCTGATGGAATCGCCTTGAGTTGATTTTCTGAGAGATCTAGCGTGTGCAGAGCGCTCAGTGCCAACGTCTGTAAAAATTGTGTGATTTTTTGCATTTCCTTTGGGAAGCAAATTAACCCACAAGTAAAACAATTTCCCACCTGATACTCGAATGTCTTCAGTCTGTTTCCACTCAAATTCAAATCGGTTAACTGATGTGTGTAAAAGTACGTGGCAGCGCGAATCTCCGTCAACTGGTTTCCAGCTAAATTCAATCTCTGCAATACTGGTGCGAACCTAAAGACGTGATCGTCAAGTTGAGCTATCCAATTGTGAGCCAAATTAAGTTGATACAAGTTGAAGAGGCGAAGGGCCCCGGCGGCGATGTCCGACAAGTGATTTGAACTTATGTCTAGCTGGCGCAGATTTGGGAAACCTGCCAAATCCCCGCGACGTAGGCTGTGTATTTTAAATTTGTCTTTGCAAATTTGAATTACTCATTTATTTGACAACACTCACCTGGTCAGTTGATTATTCCTCACGGATAAAATTGCAACTGAATTCAGCTGTCCACATGCGGCCATCGATGTCAACTGATTACCATCCAAGTTGAGTTCGAATAAACTAGTTGGAGATGAGCAAACGTCTAACAAGTTTGCCAACTTTGTATTTTGCACGGTTAGCCTGGGTATAATTGCTGTTACATGTTGCACACGCACAAATATAAATGACTTAAAGGCATGCAAATAAGGGCCACACACGAGTTGACATCAAAATTAGTGTCAAACACATTTTGGTTAATTATGTTTTTTCAACCTTCACATGTGATATCGTTCCCTGTTATGTGATAAAGCATACTTAATTTTCTATCGTGGCACCTAATTTTCACTGTTTCTGTTAATTGTGGTGCTTTAAAAAAATTTGTGTTATTTATTTGGGACGTCAACTTGTGTGTGTAGGCCTAATACCTGTACCTGTGAATGTCTTGCGGTAGTTTCTTCATCACATGTCCCAATGATAGATTATCTTCATTGTTGATTATTGAAGTGTTTCCAGTATTATGAGGAGCTATCAATCTGCAGTCTGCATTCAGGCGATTGTTGCCGTCCTGCGATCAATTTTCTATTGTTGTCACTAATTAAACTTGAATATTCAACATTTTGACGTTTTTTAAGGAAACCAACCACATCGCAGTCGCATTGCGATAAACTTGGACATTTTCCAATTTCACTTTTCACTCCAGCTACCAGAATAATAGCGGCGTGAAGTCTTAATTGGCAAAGTAGAAATTGGTGAATAACAAGTGAATTGACAATGGTGGATTGCACATTCATTTTCATCAATTATTGGATAACCCGTGTGGCTTTCCTGGGGGTTATTTTCGGAATTAAACTTGGATTAGAATTTGTGCGAAATCGTTGGTGGCATGACGGCGAAAGTAGGTCCAGCTAATTATGATTCCGTTTGTAAATGGTAGGGAACACAATTGCCTTTTATAAATTGAGACACTTAACAGAGTGAACTAGGTATTGATGTTAAAAAAAAAGAAAAATAACACACTGTTTGTGTTCGGCAGAGACATATTTACCTTTTTTAATGTCTACCTATTCATGTATTTGCCGTTATGAAATGTAACACACTAATAAAGCACATCTGTGTTTTAGCCACCGAAATTCTATCTGGACCAGTAATGTGAAAAGCGCCAGGACATTGGTGCCAGAGCAAAATGGCGCCAAGCGCCATGGCGCTGTTTGCTTTGGCGCTAGCGCCAAGCGTCACCGCCAGGCAATTTGTTCCTGGTGCCGGGTGAAAACAGCACCAAGCGCCAAAAGCGCAATGGCGATTTTCAAGGGCATGGCGCCAAGCGCCAATGGCGTCACAGCATGGTATAAATAGCGCCAGGCGCCAATGGCGCTAGAGCCAGGCGCCAGCGCCATGGCGCTTTTACATCACTAATCTGGACATCCTGGTTATGTAAATATATTCTTTAATTCAATTATAGTCTACATATAGGTACGTAAATACATCAGCAGTGATTGGATTTATGGGCATGGCTATTCTCGATGAACAGCTACTACCCTACAATTTATACCAATACCCATGGAAGGTCAGAAGTTACAGGTTCGAATGTAGAATTCAAAAATTTGGGATATTGATTAAAAATGTAAATAGGTACCTAAATATTTATGTCCCATGTTTGTTACAGTTGTGGGTTCATTTATTTTCTTGGTAATCATACTTTTTAAGTTCGATGTAAGCGACAATCTAAATAATACAGGCGTGTATGAAAACAGCTTACTATTGAAGGAAGGACAATAAAAAAGTGAAAAATTTCGACCGTAAAACTAAAAGTGCAATCTCCAATGGTCGTTTTTCCAACAAAAAAAAAACAATAAAAAACCGCAGTTGGGAGAAAAAGCCTGAAACCAGCCACTGTCTTGATTTACACCATTTCCAATCTCAGGCTGGAGATGGCGCCCGCGCGCGAGCGCATTTCATTCATTATTTTACGAACCATAAAACCAAACCCGTTCAAATCAGTCATTCAAACCGACCAAAAATGACTTTGGAGTATAAGGCAATTTTCTTTCACGTGTATTCACTTGAATACGACTACACATGTAAGCATCTGGGCCGGTGCACTGCACTCTTTCATGCCTCTATTCACTTACATGCGAGAAAGTGCTGGGCAAATTGAGTTTCTGTGTCACTATGCATTGTATTTGTATGCTGTTGTCGAAAATGGTACCACATAGTCGTTTTTCAGACCGTTTACCGTATTAGTCCTGAATATACCTACCTAGTAATGAAATTGACTGTCAACTGACTGGGTGTACTGGAGCTTGTTTCTTTTGTAGTTCACCGACAGCACAGTTTACGTGCGCACACAACGCGCCAACGTAACACTTAAAATACGTAAATAGCACAATTAAAAAAAGATTTTTATGCGACCTTTTTATTCTTTGGGGAAATTTTTACTTGATTAATAATGACGTCATTCAGAAAACAGTATAGCGCGCGTCCCGCGGAGTACATCTGATATTAAACTTCTTTGGCCGGGGTTTTTTATAGCCCAATGCTTGAATTATCATATCCTTACAGGGCGACTAAATTAAAAATTGTTCTGGTCTCTGTCCACGGCCGTCCTAAATGCTATTAGGTATAATCAGAATATAACGGTAGCGCGAATGAAACATTCATGCAGTGCTACTGATGGCACGCGTGTCGCAAACCGCCGGCACCAAATAGAAAGTGGGGGAAGTGAAATGGCCGACTTTTCTGGACCCTTCACTATTTATGTGTGCCATCAAAGTGATCTGGTCGCGCTGCACCGCACTACGCATAGTAGCGGAAAGCGCCATGATTTTTTGGCACTACGCCAAGGGCTTTTTGACGCTGTATTTACGCTTATTTTAGCACAGGTTGCATTTGTGATTGTAGTGCGGCCTAAGCAGGCCGACACAATCTCGGTACACGAATTTTCGCACGATATTCATTTGATTCAACCCGCTCCATAATCGGGGGGGGGGGGTTATTCGAGGATATACCGTAAATATATCTGAACAATGTTCGTTCTCGAAAAGCTGCGCTGTACACAAGATTGTAAATACTGTTTAAAGACACTCTTGTCCCTGACCGCACTTCCACTTAGCATTGAAAAGATATCTGGGAGATCTATATTTTTAAAAATCTCAGAAAAAAGGAAGATTTTCATATGTTAATATTTTTTCACGATTTTCTTGAGAGATTTACCTAATTATATTTCCTTTTGGGGGGATTTTTTCAGGTTTTTTGAGAGAGATTTAATTATAGTTTTTCTTGAAAGATTTTCTGTGATTATATTTTATTATATTTTCTAAAAATTGACAATTTTTTCAATGCTAACCCCACTTCATCCCCGCATCTTTGCCCAAGTTCTGGCGCACTTTCAGTAACTATAGCGTCTGATCTCCTGTCAAAGCAGATCTGCATTGTTTCACTTTTTGATTGGGCCCGTGGGGAATTGTCAGCCAGCTCAGTGCAATGCATGAACTATATCGTAATTTCTTTCGTGTTGACTTTGGTCGAATAAAGTTGATACGTGAGTGCATATATTTTTACATAAGCATGTTGAAAATTAGGACCAATTTTCAATAAACCGCCTTGAAGTTTTTGTTTTGCACAAAACTTGTGCAGAGAAGTGAGATAGATGATGTGACGACTGACGATGGTAAGGAAAAAAACGGAAATCTTTCGGAAATGAGAAATGGGAACGGAAATTTCCATTTTTGCAAATGTAGACCTTAAACAAATGAAGCATGGTTTACAACCTTAAAAGTACAGATTTTTATGTTAGTCATGAAATTATTACAATTATGTTCATTTTCAAACCATTATCATCGTTAAGTGCCGTGCCACCCATGCTGTATCCATATTCTACCGTATTACATCGAAATACCCCCATGTGGGTTTATTATTTCGCCAGCAAAATTTGAGGAGGGTTAATACGAGGGGGGCTTATTCGAGGGGGAGGGGTTATTATTTCGTCAGAAATTTTCATTAGGATCGTAGTAAATAGTAGGCATTGCATACCCAAAACAGGTAATAAATGTGTCCAAACAGGATATATTTGGACATAAAAACGTAGATAGCTACACAAACAAGTCTATGTGTAGCTGCAATGCAAATAAGCTGTAATAAATACATCATGTACATTGCATACATGATGTACATCATTCCGGAGGGGGGTATTTCGAGGGGGGGTATTATTTCCCCAGCCCATTTTGAGGGGGGGGGGATAATTCGAGGTAATACGGTATTTACCATAATAAAGGCAATACGAGTTATGTCTTACGTATAAATATGTAACACCGTTTGCTTCCCTCAAATGCAAAATCTGGCTTTAAGATGCAATAGCTAATGAGAGCCTTTGTGAGGACAATGCATGCAAATGAACCCATTTTGTGTGTATCGGGTGGGCGCGCCAGCGCCATCCCTCGCTGCCGAGGGAGGGCGCAAGCGACCCACCCATAATATGGTCAGAGACAGCAAAATGCGGAAAATCGAAAATTAAAACTCAAATAACTTTAGAACGCCATTAGATACAAGGAAACCGTCTACGCCGTTGGAAAGCCCGTGTCGGAAAGTATATTGACTCCAATTCTCAAACCGATTGGTTGAACTGGAAAAAAGTTGTTCAAGAATTTCGTTCTGAGGTGCTGTTCTTGTTCTTGTTGTTGTTGTTGGGATGAAAAACTTCAAACTGCAATAACTTCCCTGTAACACAACCGATTTTATCGAATAATGGCTCATATGAAAGAGCTTATGATGCAATTTATTATTTTACAAAAAATTTGTTACAGGCTCCGCCCACTTTAGGACAGTAGCGGTTTGAAATCTTAAAACATGAATAAATTTAAAATTTGAATACAAAGTATGCAATAAAAAAAATTTGTTGATGTGCGCTGGGACAAGAGCTTTCAAATGAGCTCTTTTTGGCTACTTTTGATTGAGATTTAGAAAAGTTATTTGAGTTTGCGTGTTTTGTGTAAAATGCGCATGTGTGCTGAAAGTGCTGCTTGATTTTATACTGGGTCCAGTTTAGTTAAAAACGGATTTCGCGTGACAAGGAGATGCTAATAAAAAAAAAAGTTTTTTTGAATTATTTTATTTTTCAAACTTTTTAATTTTAGATGTTTATTTTTTTAAAGTTATTGAATTTTTAAATTTGAAAATAATTTATTTTGTTTGTTTTTTTAAATTTAATGAACGCAAAATTTTTTTAAACTTGTTTATCTTAAATTTTGTTTTAAATTTTCAAATTTAAAAATCATTATTATTACTTTTTATATATTTTTTTAAAATTATTATTTTTTGTTATACTCATGCTTTTATATTTGTTTCTTTGTTTTAACATATTTTTATAAAAAAATAAACACAAAAAAAATATTTATATATTTTTAATAAAAAAATTTTTTTTAAAATGTGTTTAATTTTTTTTATAAAAAAATGTGTTGATTTTTTGTTTGAAAATTAAAATGAATAAATAATTTTTTAAATTATATTTGAGCTTTTTATCATTTTAAATTATTTGCTTTTTAATTTTATTCCTATCTACTTTATTCTTATAATTTAATTTATATTAAAATCAAAATAAATGAATTATTTCTATATTTAAATTAAATATTTGTAATATTTTTTTTATTTTGGTTAGTTTCTACTATTTTTATTTTAGTTTAAATTGAATTATATTAAAGAAAATTGAAAAAAATTTGCTGATTTTTTTGGTTGAAAATTAATACACTTAAATAATTTTTTTAAATTATATTCAAGTTATTATCATTTTGAATTATTTGCTTTTTAATTTTATTCTTATCTACTTAATTTTTTTCCATTCAATTTATATTTAAATAAAAAATGAATTATTTTTATATTTACATTTAACTTTTATAATTTTTTATTATTTTGGTTTTGATTTTAGTTTAATTTTAATTGTATTGTATTAAAAAAATTTAAAACAATTTGTTGATTTTTTTTTTGTTTGAAAATTAGAATAAATAAATAAGTTTTTAAAATTATATTTTAGCTTTTATCATTTTAAATTATCTTTTTAATTTTTTTCTTATCTACTTTTTTAAAATTAAATTTACATAAAAATCCAAATAAATGAATTATTTTTATATTTAAATTGAATTTTTGTAATATTTTTTTTGGTTATTTTTTATTATTTTGATTTAAGCTTAAATTCAATTTTTATAATTTTTTTCTAATCAAAAAATTTTTACACATTGATTTTATTTTAAGCAGCGTTTACACGCTTTCGTGTGCCGACAAAAAAGTTTGGTGGAAAAGTTCCATAATTCTGGAATTAAGTTTCATATATGCAAGAAAAAACGGTGAATTGTGCTCACTAGTTATGTGTACACACATGCCAATTTGCAGATAATTTGAGCATGTCGGTCACAAATTATAGGCAATTGAAAATGAATTTTAGTTGTCGGTTCGGTTTTTGTTTTGAAACTGAACCGACAACAGAAATTCATCTTCAAATGCAAATAAGTTTTGAACGACAGGCTCAAATTATATGCAAATTGGCATGTGTGTAAACTTAACTAGTGAGTATACTTCACTGGCTTTTCCCGCAGATACGGAACTTTATTCCGGAATTATGGAACTTTCTCGCTTAACTTTTTTGTCGGCACACGAAACCGTGTAAACGACCCTTTACTTAAATTATTTTTTATCATTTTTGTTTAAATTTTACTTTATACTCTAGTCACTAGTGTATAATAAAAAATTTGGAAATGGTATTCATCTTCCACTTACATTTTCCGATAATTACAATAGCTTTCACATCATGTATTTACTCAAACAGGGACGTATCCAGGATTTTTGAGCGGGGGGGGGGGGCTGCTTGTTTACGGAGGCCGGCAAGGGGGGGGGCTCAGCCCCCCCCCCTAAAATTATACCTACATAGTGGCAAAATGGCGCCATGGCGCTGGCGCCTTTAGTAGGCGCCACGCCATGGCGCCATTGGCGTTGGTGTCAGCGCCATGGAACGCTGTATATGTACCGTATTTCCTCGAAATACCCCCCGGGGGGTGATTGTTTCAGAGTGAGAATTTTGAGAGAAAAACGTGAAAAATGCAACAATAACCACCATTTATAAGTTTTTACAGCCTTATATAAGGATGTAGATGATATAAACGATGTTCAAACGTAACACAGTAAGCGTTTTGAACATCGGTTATGCATTTCCCGGGCCACAAATACATAGTGCCCATTTTGAGGGGGGGGGGGTATTTCGAGGGGGGGGGGGGGTATTTCGAGGAAATACAGTATGTAAATATACATACAAAACAGCAAAAACACAACATTGAATGTATTTACAACGATTTGCGGTCACATGAAGCAAATCGAATGATAATATACCTTATGTCTGGTGCAGAATGCGCGCTAGCGCGCAAAATTTTTTACGCTGACGTTGAAAAAGTCCGAAATTTTCTGGTCACTTTCTGGTCTCGCCCCGGGAGGGGGGGGGCTGCAGCCCCCCCCCGCCCCCCATGGATACGGCCCTGTACTCAACATTTTCCATATTCATAGTCAAAGTTATGGATTATGGACCACACACCACACATTTGTGGTTTTCTAAATCATGACATCATTGTTGATATTAATAATGGATATCCTAGTGGGCCCGTGGCCACCAAAAAGAAGTATATCCCATTAAAAATGGCTAAAGCCAACAAAAAGTGGACGCCATATCCAAACATGTATGCCTTTGAATGCAGAAAAGTAATATATATCATAAAAATCTTGCCATTTTAAGATTGAGCTATCAAAAGAAGTATATCAAGGGTAATTTATACCTTTATTAATGATATAGGTAGGCTATCAACACAGCAAATTTTATCACAAGGATACAATTTCACCAAACTTTTGCATGGCAGCGTGAGCTTTTTGTATCTTTCAAGTGTGCAGCACATTGACTCAGCTCACACTGACATGCAAAAGTTTGGTGAAATTGTATCCTTGTGATAAAATTTGCTGTGTTGATAGCCTACCTATATCATTAATAAAGGTATAAATTACCCTTGATATACTTCTTTTGATAGCTCAATCTTAAAATGGCAAGATTTTTATGATATATATTACTTTTCTGCATTCAAAGGCATACATGTTTGGATATGGCGTCCACTTTTTGTTGGCTTTAGCCATTTTTAATGGGATATACTTCTTTTTGGTGGCCACGGGCCCACTAGGATATCCATTATTAATATCAACAATGATGTCATGATTTAGAAAACCAACAAATGTGTGGTGTGTGGTCCATAATACCACAATTGACTATGAATATGGAAAATGTTGAGTACAGGGCCGTATCCAGGGGGGGGCGGGGGGGGGGGGGGCTGCAGCCCCCCCCCCTCCCGGGGCAAGACCAGAAAGTGACCGGAAAATTCCGACTTTTTCAACGTCAGCGTAAAAAATTTTGCGCGCAAGCGCGCATTCTTCACCAGACATAAGGTATATTATCATTCGATTTGCTTCATGTGACCGCAAATCGTTGTAAATACACTCAATGTTGTGTTTTTGCTGTTTTGTATGTATATTTACATACATATACAGCGTTCCATGGCGCTGACACCAACGCCAATGGCGCCATGGCGTGGCGCCTACTAAAGGCGCCAGCGCCATGGCGCCATTTCGCCACTATGTAGGTATAATTTTAGGGGGGGGGGGGCTGAGCCCCCCCCCTCGCCGGCCTCCGTAAACAAGCAGCCCCCCCGCTCAAAAATCCTGGATACGTCCCTGGTTGAGTAAATACATGATGTGAAAGCTATTGTAATTATCGGAAAATGTAAGTGGAAGATGAATACCATTTCCAAATTTTTTATTATACACTAGTGACTAGAGTATAAAGTAAAATTTAAACAAAAATGATAAAAAATAATTTAAGTAAAATAAAATCAATGTGTAAAAATTTTTTGATTAGAAAAAAATTATAAAAATTGAATTTAAACTTAAATCAAAATAATAAAAAATAACCAAAAAAAATATTACAAAAATTCAATTTAAATATAAAAATAATTCATTTATTTGGATTTTTATGTAAATTAAATTTGAAAAAAGTAGATAAGAAAAAAATTAAAAAGATAATTTAAAATGATAAAAGCTAAAACATAATTTTAAAAACTTATTTATTTATTCTAATTTTCAAACAAAAAAAATCAACAAATTGTTTTAAATTTTTTTAATACAATACAATTAAAATTAAACTAAAATCAAAACCAAAATAATAAAAATTTATAAAAGTTAAATGTAAATATAAAAATAATTCATTTTTTATTTTAATATAAATTGAATTGAAAAAATTAAGTAGATAAGAATAAAATTAAAAAGCAAATAATTCAAAATGATAACTTGAATATAATTTTAAAAAATTATTAAAGTGTATTAATTTTCAACCAAAAAAATCAGCAAATTTTTTTCAATTTTCTTTAATATAATTCAATTTAAACTGAAATAAAAATAGTAGAAACTAACCAAAATAAAAAAAATGTGACAAAAATTTAATTTAAATATAAAAATAATTCATTTATTTTGATTTTAATATAAATTAAATTATAAGAATAAAGTAGATAGGAATAAAATTAAAAAGCAAATAATTTAAAATGATAAAAAGCTCAAATATAATTTAAAAAATTATTTATTCATTTTAATTTTCAAACAAAAAATCAACACATTTTTTTATTAAAAAAATTAAACACATTTTCAAAAAAAAATTTTTATTAAAAATATATAAATATTTTTTTTGTGTTTATTTTTAAATAAAAATATGTTAAAACAAAGAAACAAATATAAAAGCATGAGTATAACAAAAAATAATAATTTTAAAAAATATATATAAAAAGTAATAATAATGATTTTTAAATTTGAAAATTTAAAACAAAATTTAAGATAAACAAGTTTAAAATTTTTTTGCGTTCATTAAATTAAAAAAACAAACAAAATAAATTATTTTCAAATTTAAAAATTCAATAACTTTAAAAAAATAAACATCTAAAATTAAAAAGTTTGAAAAATAAAATAATTTAAAAAAACTTTTTTATTTATTGGCATCTCCTTGTCACGCGAAATCCGTTTTTAACTAAACTGGACCCAGTATAATATCAAGCAGCACTTTCAGCACACATGCGCATTTTACACAAAACACGCAAACTCAAATAACTTTTCTAAATCTCAATCAAAATTAGCCAAAAAGAGCTCATTTGAAAGCTCTTGTCCCAGCGCACATCAACAAATTTTTTTTATTGCATACTTTGTATTCAAATTTTAAATTTATTCATGTTTTAAGATTTCAAACCGCTACTGTCCTAAAGTGGGCGGAGCCTGTAACAAATTTTTTGTAAAATAATAAATTGCATCATAAGCTCTTTCATATGAGCCATTATTCAATAAAATCGGTTGTGTTACAGGGAAGTTATTGCAGTTTGAAGTTTTTCATCCCAACAACAACAACAACAACAACAAGAACAAGAACAGCACCTCAGAACGAAATTCTTGAAAAACTTTTTTCCAGTTCAACCAATCGGTTTGAGAATTGGAGTCAATATACTTTCCGACACGGGCTTTCCAACGGCGTAGACGGTTTCCTTGTATCTAATGGCGTTCTAAAGTTATTTGAGTTTTAATTTTCGATTTTCCGCATTTTGCTGTCTCTGACCATATTATGGGTGGGTCGCTTGCGCCCTCCCTCGGCAGCGAGGGATGGCGCTGGCGCGCCCACCCGATATTGGAAAATCTTTTTGATGTGCATTCATTGTTTTGTCGAATGAGAATTTTCAAAGTGTTTGAATTGAATATCACGTGTGAGTACGGTTTTTGCACAAAAGTTTGTTGCTAGTTTCATTTTTGCTGATTACATCCTGGAGAACATGAATAAAGAAGTGAATGTGTGCACTACAGTGCTGGAGAAGCATTTTTAGCACACGCAGGGTATTCCACTCGCTTTTTTCTTCTGGCGCCATTGGCGCCTGGCGCCCTTATTTTCAATTGGCGCCATGGCGCCCTTGGCGCTTGGCGCCCTCTTTCCGTGGCGCCCTTGGCGCCTGGCGCCCACTTTCCGAATGGCGCCATGGCGCCCTTGGCGCTTGGCGCCCTTTTTCTGTGGCGCCCTTGGCGCTTGGCGCCAGGTTTCCGAATGGCGCCATGGCGCCATTGGCGCCTGGCGCCCTTTTTTCTGGCGCTTTTCCATCACTA
>CAXIWS010000108.1:0-10458 GCA_964036195.1 Sphaerolaimus hirsutus
TTTTGTCTCAGATAGTTGAAGGGTGTGAAACTTTTTTACATGGATGTGTACGTCTAACACTGTAATCTGCCTTGAAAACTATTGAATAAGAAAAAGTCTGGGTTCCATGTGAGACATTTCTCACAATGCAGATGTAATGATATATTGCTTTTGTGCATTTAACAGTCAATACATGTAACTCTTGTGATGTAATACAAATAGTTTCTTTATTCAGGTGGGATATGTAACCACAGTAAAGTGTGTTATCAGTGAAGTGTATGCCATTTTATAAGCAATGATACATTACTTTTGTGCATCCAATATATATTAATGTCCATTTGAGAGACGCACTTCATGTCGATTTGAGAGACACACTTCATCTCTATTTGCTGTGGAGGCAGCGTCCACTTTTTGTTTGGCGTTAGCCATTTTTTTACTGATACAATTCTGTTCCACTAACAGTATTTCTTTTAACAGAAGTGCGTGTCTCCAATACAAGGTACAACTTTTTTATTTTTCTCCAGCCACGCAATAAGTGATTACCGTATTTCCTCAAATTACCCCCCTTGAATTAACCCCCCCCCCTCGAAATACCTCCAGGAGTTTTCGAGCTGAGGAAAAAATACCCCCCTCGAAATACCCCCATCTGGAATCATATACATCATGTATGCAATGTACATGATGTATTTATTGATACCAATTTGCATCGCAGATACACATATTTCACCCAACTTTATCACACCAGCGTGAGCTGTTTGGACCTGCTGCACACTTCTTCAGACATACAAAAAGCTCACGCTGGTGTGATAAGGTTGGATGAAATTGTTTCCCTGAGCCTCAGTTTGACAAAATGTGGATGCCATTTAAGTTGATACAATTTTTCTACATTTCATTGCTGTTCTTTGGAGAAACCTTTCATATACTTCTTTTTAGAGACCAACCTCCCTGTGGAACATTATATTATATATTTATTTTCATGGCTCAAACTAACAAACACATTGTAAGATAACAAATGGTATACTTCTTTTGTGCACTCAAATGCATACACCTGATTGCGATCAGGGTTGGTTTTATAAAAATCATTTGTATACAAATTGTATAAAAATTGTATAAAAATGTATTTTTTATATTTTTTATTCTTGTTTCATTTTATTTTATTTTATTCCAAAATAATAATAAAATAATAAAATGGACCATTTTACAAAAATTTTACAAAAATTTTACAGAAATTTTACAAAAAATCAGAATCTTGCATGCAAGGTCAGAAAAATGTGATAATTAGACCTAAACATGAAAAACGTGTGACAAATTTTTCCATTACTTTGCAAAAGTTGCATGCAGTAGGTATTGTTAGCTAGTTGCAAGTGTTAAGTTACAATTATCGATAAGAATGGTTTGCATTTTCAGTAGTAGGATTACTGGAGTGTGCTGGGCGCATTTGTAAAACATCATGCAAAGTGTCAATTGTCATGACAAATGTAGTAAAGAGTCAATTGGCATCTCAAATGTCACGCAAAGTATAATTGTCATGACAAATGTCGTGCAGAGTGTAAATTGTGTATCCAAATCTTATGTTTTTGTATCCAAATGTTCACATAAGATTTGGTTACAAAAACAACAAGATTTGGATACAAAAGATAAAATTTGGATACAATTTGCTTTACAGTTTCCACTTTAATTTATATTTGTCATGACAATTGACACTTTACTTAACTTTTTCATGAAAATTGACACTTTCCATTCCATTTCATATGACATTTTGACACTTTACATGGCTTGGGACTACCCCAGCTCCGCGAATGAACAGGTTGAACTATAAACAACAGAAAAAATTTTTTACAAAAAATATGAATTTTTATACAATTTTTACAAAAATATGAATTTGTATACAATTTTACAAAATTTTTACAAAAATTCGAATTTTTATACAATTTTTATTTTTATTTTGAAATTTTCCATTTTATTTTATTTTATTTTATTCTTCAATTTTCCATTTTATTTTTATTTTATTTTTATTCTTTTCTGAGATTTTGCCAACCCTGATTGCGATACATTGGTGCAGTGTCTACTTTTTGTTGGCTTTAGACATTTTTACTGAGATATACTCCTTTTTGGGGGCCACGGGCCCACTAAGATATGTATTTATGATTAATATTAAGAATGATGTCATGATTGTAATGTCAAGTGTAACGGAAAAGGTTCAGTAAAAAATAAATACCATATCTAAATTTTGAATTATACACCAATGAAACAACAAAAAATTTGATGAAACTAAGAATTGAATTATTAAAAGTTGAAATTGAAAAAAAAATTGAAATTAGTAAAAAAATAAAAGAAAATATAATAAAGAATTTTCAAATGTAAAAAATAAACATAAGTAAACATAGTCAGAAAGCGGACCCACAACATTCCCAACCCGCATTACTCTCACACATTTCCCCAGAAATGTACAAATAAAAAATTTTCCACTTTTCCCAACCCATTCTGGTACTGCAAATCTTTCCACCCATCAATTATCGAAAAAATCAAAAAATAGCACACAATCGACACAACAAAGAGACTTAGCCGATACGAATCTACCCACACGCAACTCACGCACTCAAAAATTCCGCAACAGACGGCTCGCAACGCGCTATAGATCCATCCGTCGATATCAGGCTAATACAATAGATCAAAGGCAGCCGCCTCCGCTGAGCTGTGCAAAATATGAAAAACAATTATACATAGCCACGCGCCAGCGTATAAATACAGAGCTGTCACATAGACACACCCATACGGACTCCATCACATCGAAACTTAGCTCATTTCCGATCATGGCACCACTGAAACGCTTCAGCGGCGCTGGCTCCAAGCAGCAACGACTGAACGGCGGCAACAGCCAGCAGGTGCAGCCCCACGGCGACGAACCTGCACCAAAGAAATGCAAGCGATACGCCAATGGTGTAGAGGTACATTTCGAGCCTGTGGCTCACCGGTTATAGAGATCTGTGCCATTCTTCTTCGACACCTTACATTCCACTGTGAACAACCATCTTGATTTTTCTTTTTTTTGTGATATGCAAGATTAGGATACCCACAAAAAAATCAAAGTAAATTAGCTGGTAAAACGCTAATTCCAGCGCGAGGTGCTGGTCAGTGAGATTTACAAACATTTTCTGCAACTTTTTACATGTGTTTGAACAATGACCAGGCGATAAAAGCTCGCCCACCAGCAAATGCTAAAAATCTCAAAAATGATTCCGTTGTCCCTGTGCAATTGCTTGTGCATTTCGGCAATGCACATACAGCGAGTATCACCAGACAAACATTCATGTACTTACAAAAAAAATCCCAAGAAGCATGCGTAGCATCAGGATCTATTCATGCCTATCGGGTACACCACGAAACGACAATAATATTTGCCGTCAGGGTTTATTATTGAAGTTAGCAAAGGTTGACAAATTGTCGGTATGCAACCCCTGTCAAGCATCAGGCCCTTGGTAAAGTGCTTGACAGTAAGGTTCCATACACCTGAAATGCACAAAATCTCTCATATACACACTAAACACACATCACCCCCCACCTCACAGCCCGAGGCACCCACCCCGGAGACAAACGTCGCTGCGATCAAACACATCTGCAGCACACTCAGCCGGTACAACGTCATCTGGAAAGGTCACGGCATCGAGCCTTGCTCGCACAGCGCCCACGACCTGAAACGCATCGTGTGCAACTTGATGGCGGGCAGCATGGGGCTGGGCAGCGATCACCAATGTGTTTGCGAGCTTGACTCCGTAGACTTCCGGGGAGAGGTCATGGTCGTGAGTTCTGGGGAACTTTATTTACTTTATTCATTTTATGCACCCTTGAAAGTCAGAAACAAATTTTCCAACTTTCACCATCAATTCCTGAAAAACACCCATACCATTTATTTCACCTTACAAACCTTTCATATATCAAATTCATCACTCGCAAACACTAAAAATCACCAAATTTACCACTTTTCATCACTCACAAAAATTCCAAAAAAACATCAAATTCGCCACTTCTCCACACATACTTGTGCCACATACACAATATCTCGCCACCCCCCCCCCACACAGACAAAATTTGTCACGTGGACGGCGGCAGAGCTGCTGCTCTCCAACGCGTCCAGGTTGAAAAACGTAGGGGATGGCAGGATCCACTTGCAAAAAGACAATTCCAGGACTGAGCTCCAGGAGGAGTCTAGTTGCAAGAGCCTGGCATTCTTTGCTACTTTAGCCTCGGATACGCACCGCTTTTTTATGCTCAAGGGGCCCAAAATCGGTAGTGCACCGATCAGGGCTCCGAGAGACACAAAACCACTCAAAGTCCTCTACGCGGGCGACTTCAAGATCAAACACGAGGCTTTGATCAGTGAGGGTCGAGCTTTGGCAAAGGTACATCACAATAGGGATGACCTTGTCATTAATATGCTTGACATAATAAACCTCCCCGATGTTAGAATCATCATTGAACACACTGATCCCCCTCTCTCAGAAAGACCCGAAAGCGATGCAGAAAAAACAGGCGCTGCTCCGACAGCAGTGCACACCTATCGAAAAACCCGCCCCCCCCACCGACCAACGCCCGAGACCCGAGAAGCGGTGCCAGCCAACAGTCAGGTGACTTGGCAAGCGCAGCTTTTCAGTTTTGGGCTAAATTTAAGGTGTCTCACATTAAATATAACCCCCTGTATACCCACACACAACCTTGCCACCCCCTGGGTACAGACACCCCTGGCCCCTCTACGAGCGCCGGCGCTCCCACCGCTTCCGGTGGCAACGGCGGCAACTGGCAAACAGTGCGCGGGCGCAACAAAAGCAAGCAGCGGGCCAATACGGCTCCAGACACACCACGCGCGGGCAACTACAAGGAGCAGAAGTGATCGAGTTTACTGATAATTTCGTTGAAGTGTGTTAAAATATTTGGTACACTGATTCTCTCACCTCAATTTTTCCGCCTCAAGTTCACTCAAATATTCGCCATGTACGCCTACTTTCTATTTTTCACATTACTCACCCTCTCTGATGTAAAATAAATGCGCAAAAAACAACTCAACTACTGTATCTTTCCTAGTAAATCCACCTACCCAACAGTACAAAAAATTCAAAAATACTTTATGCCACCGGGATCTATACAAAAAATCAATCATAAACAAATCTCGCAACTTTTCTCAGAAAATCAGCCACTTTCGAGTTACGGCTACTTCTCGACATCTTTACAACAAATGCGCCATCTAAAAAGATGAGCCATTTACTCTGAAAACTCTCACCATACATAGAAATATTTATGTCACAATCAACCACAAAACATAAACATAACACGCGGGACGCGACACAAACACAAAGCGTTATCAGTAAATCACACAAATCGCACAGTAGTCCGACAGTCACCTAATTGACTCAAGCACACTGTACTATTTCTTAACAAATCATCGCTTGAAAATAAAAATCTCTCGGAATTTCTCACCTAATTAAGCGATGTAAAACATCTCACACTCCTACGGCTTGCGACTGTCAAATAAATCTACTCAAATCAATAGGGCTTATATCAAAAAACAACGCCATTCGACTGTAGGAACTATGGCGCAGGCGGTAACGCATTAGCTGCGTAGGGGGTGTTCCTCTAACCACAGTCGGCGATGATGACCATATCAAATATTGTCAAGCTCATCTGAGTGGGTTTTTTTAGAACCATAGGTGATTTAAACATCTGTGGCTGAGCTGACTTTTTCCCATACAAACAAAACAGAGGTCTAACAGACCATATGTCCAATAACATACACAACGCGGAAAGGCTCTCAGTCACAGCTATTGGCAATCGCCACAGATAAGAGCAACACCATGTACCGTAACCCCAGAAATACAAATGGTTAAGGGTTCGTTCCCTAAACACGCCAGCCCTCACAACCACACTTTTTGCATTTTTTCTGCTTCACACGGCTTAATTTACACCAAACATTGACAATCGATACCACGCCCCACTGACCAGGGGCACACCACATATCAACAGCACCTTGTTCTTACGGCATCGTAAGATCAAATACACTGATGCCACACAAATTACACAAAAGTTTTCCACAGAAAACAATTCACTTGAAACCCAGTTTTCACACACACACAATGGATTCACGCACTCACAGTAACCCGCCCAATGCTACCGCATCCGGGGTAACCGATGCCCAAAGATGCCTAGCAAACATTACATATGTGCCTACAATCCAAGGAACCAACCCAACAGCCCTTCTAAGGGCTACCCGGTCCAGTGAACAAGCATGGAAGTTGACGGTAAATCCGAAACTTCTTGTCGAAAACGTCAATGTAAATATAGGTGCCAAACACACTAAGTGCATGACAAAACGATGCCTGTCATGCACGCATATGAGCACAAGCCGTTACTACACCTCAAACAACACAAAAAACCGCTTTGTACACCACCCAAACCTTGGGTGCAACACAACAAACGTAATATACATGCTTACATGCCAAAGTTGCCAAATGCAATACGTGGGGGAAACAAAACAGAAAGTAAAGACACGGTTCTACCAACACATGGGAATGATAAAAAAATCTTTAAATAATGACAACAAAATGGAAACATTCTTCTACAATCACTTCAAAGCAAACAACTGCGACCCTGACAAGATTACACTAGACATACTTGAACAAATAGACACAGCCGAAATCAGCAAAAACAAACCACAAAAATACATACCACCATGACAACCCAGTGGACAACCACAACGGGCTACAAAAAAACGATAAAATGCAACAAAACAACAACGCACTTAAGCAAAACCGTCAAGCAGAGCCTAAATGACATCATGGTAACACGCAAATACGACCAGCCATTCGGTGTAACTGTCTTCAACTACAACAAGGTCCTAAAAAAACTGACACACTCAGGGTATGCGCAAATACAAAATTCCATCTGTGAATGCAATGACAGTGAATTTAAAGACCCAAACCACGATCACGTGATTACTGGTGACCTAAAAATATGCAAAAACACTGAACTAGCGGAAATACTAAGCTACGGAGCTAACTATAGAATACCAAAGAAACCTCACAAACAAAACACAAAAGCAAAAACTACAGAAACACTAACAAAAATCAAAACACATCTTCTAAACAAACACAGTGAACATGAAATCGAAATCAACAGATGGCATGAAAAATCCATCACCCTAATAGAAAAAAGAAAACATAACGCTCCAAAAACAGCCAAAAAAATCTACAACATGACGAGAATAAACAATACGCTAGCTGAACTACACAAAAAATACGTAATCACGCCCATAGACAAAGCTGCAGCCACATACGCTTTCATATGCAAAAAATACTACCTACAGGTAATTGCCAAAGAACTGGGTATAAGCAAAAATGACTTCACAAACAGTGGAAACATCACATACAAACTAATAGGAACAGAATCTGCAGTCGCCCCAGATATCAACAAATACCTAAAAGAAAAAACAGAGGAATACAATGGGGAAATGGACCGATACAACAAAACTTTCCCAGTAATTTACGCAACACCGAAGTTCCACAAAAACCCAATAAAATTCAGATATATAGCAGGAAGCAAATGCTTGAACATCAATAGCCTGGCATGGGATCTTCACAAAATCCTCCAATACCTGACACAAAGACTGGAAACATACTGCAAAATAATTACAAAACGTAATGGTACCAACAGATATTGGCTCTGCAAAAACAGTGCCGAAGTCGCACAAAGCCTACAACAGCAACAAAAAATACACTCAATACACACATACGACTTTGCAAACATGTTCACCACCCTACCCCACCACCTAATAAAAACACACATTGACTTCCTACTAGATCTAGTCATACGAAACAACAGCTTCAGGGTTTACAAAAATAAAGCCATACAAAATACCACAAATAATCACGGTAAAATACTTTCAGTTCAAAAAACATCAAAACTTCTGGAACTAGTTCTGAGCAATACCTATATAAAATTCTGTGGCACTATATATAAACAGACACTTGGCATACCAATGGGTGGAAGCGCATCAAGTGACATTGCCAACCTGACTTTAGCAGGCATGGAATACAGGTATCTGGGCAACAAATGCAACAACATCTGTGCCAGAACACTCCACAGAACCAAGAGATATGTAGATGACATATTGGTCATCAACAAGAAAAACTTTGGCACTATGTGCACCGAAATATACGGCACAGACCTAACTCTTGAACCTGACTCCTCCAAGAATGGGTCGAGGGTGCATTTCCTCGATCTGGACATCAACATCGTTGCCAATCGCCCGAAATTCAACCTGTGGAACAAAACAGACAATTACAAATTCAATATAGTAAAAAACACCCATGTCTCTAGCAATGTACAAAGACAGCTAGGATACAACACCCTGTATGCCCAAGCTAAACGCTATCTAGAAATTTGCAGCAACCTGTCAGATGGATCCAGACGCATCCTGGACCTAATGACCAATTTGCATAAAATGGATTTCCCCGTAGAACCAATGAACACAACACTTATGAAACTCGTGATAAATTACCCACACCTAACCACCAAACACAACTTATGCACACACGTCGACATTATGAAATGGATCTTTTTGATAAAAAAATCAATCACATCATTTACTCTGACCCGCTAGTACCGGAAAGCGGACCCACAACATTCCCAACCCGCATTACTCTCACACATTTCCCCAGAAATGTACAAATAAAAAAATTTCCACTTTTCCCAACCCATTCCGGTACTGCAAATCTTTCCACCCATCGATTATCAAAAAAATCAAAAAATAGCACACAATCGACACAACAAAGAGACTTAGCCGATACGAATCTACCCACATGCAACTCACGCACTTGAAAATTCCGCAACAGACGGCTTGCAACGCGCTATAGATCCATCCGTCAATATCAGGCTAATCCAATAGATCAAAGGCAGCCGCCTCCGCTGAGCTGTGCAAAATATGAAAAACGATTATACATAGCCACGCGCCAGAGTATAAATACAGAGCGGTCACATAGACACACTCATACGGACTCCATCACATCGAAACTTAGCTCATTTCCGATCATGGCACCACCGAAACGCTTCAGCGGCGCTGGCTCCAAGCAGCAACGACCGAACGGCGGCAACAGCCAGCAGGCGCTGGCCCACAGCGACGAACCTGGAGTAGGTAGATGGTGATTTGGAGTAGATGGTGCCACTGCATAAAAATGGCGCAATTTTGGCGTTGATGGCACCACTCCGTAAAAATGGCGCTGTTTTGGAGTCGATGGCACCACTACATAAAAATGGCACCATTTTGGAGTAGATGGTGCCACTCCATAAAAATGGCATTGTTTTGGAATTGATGGCGCCACTCCATCAAAATGGCACCATTTTGGAGTAGATGGCACCACAGCATGAAAATGGCCCTGTTTTGGAGTTGATGGCGCCACTCTGTAAAAATGGCGCCATTTTGGAGTCAATGGCGCCACTGTAAAAATGGCTCTGTTTTGGAGTTGATGGCACCACTCCGTAAAAATGGCATTGTTTTGGAGTTGATGGCGCCACTGCGTAAAAATGACGCCATTTTGGAGTCGATGGCGCCACTCTGTAAAAATGGTGCCGTTTTGGAGTCGATGGTGCCACTCTGTAAAAATAGCGCCATTTTGGAGTCAATAAATGGCACCGCTCTGTGATCGTAAGACTTGAATACCCACATGGTCACAGTATCAAGCAATTATCAATAGGCAATTATCAATAAGCAAGTAAACACCTTCCCGGTCACGTCCGGCACCCTATTTTTGATCGTACTTGTGACACCCTATCTCCAGTTCTAGGGCGCGCCAGAAGCTGAAACTTGGGGAAGATATTGGCGCAACCCCCCTCTACCTCGCATGAATTAGGGGGGTCGCGGCGACACCTCTCAGGGTGGGTCGCCCTAAGTGCAAAAATTTTTTGTGGCTTTTTTGGTGTCCCACAGCAGGTCCGGCACCCGCTGATTTTTGAGCTGTGGGAGTGGTATAAATCTAAAATTTTGGGGATGTGTTACCAACACCACTCCCCTACTATACACTATTCAACCATGTGAGATTAACGTGAAAAATTTCTCAAAAATTCACTTATTCTCCAAAAAAACACCACTCCCCAATAGATGGATGACAAAAAATCCACTTTTTGGAACTTTCATATTAGACACTTGAAGAGATGGTTTACAATACTTTAAAGGGAAGGGTTTGATGTTTCAAGTTATGTAAAGAACCATACCTCTAAAATGCATGCATTGCAAAATTTACTTGGGGGGAATTTCAAAGTGTGAATTTTGTAAATTTTTGTTCCTGCAATGATGTCATTTTTGATGTCATAAAATTCGCCCTAAGTAAATTTTGCAATGCAGGCATTTTAGAGGTATGGTTCTTTACATAACTTTAAACATCAAACCCTTCCCTTTCAAGTATTGTAAACCATCTCTTCAAGTGTCTAATAAAA
>CAXIWS010000110.1:0-12123 GCA_964036195.1 Sphaerolaimus hirsutus
GACCTTCCCCAGCCCGTGTATAGTAGTGGGTGGGTTTCGAGTATATGCCCTCAAAATTTCGAATAAATCCCCCCACTACAACTGGAGATATGGCGTCCGGCACCGACCCAGAATTTGGGTGGCGGACCTGGCATGCACCCTGTTTATAATCAAAAATTTGCAGCACCTATCGGCACAAAAATTGGAGTAAAAGAGTGCGTAAAGAACAGCACATTTTTATTTTCCTTCTTACTATCTTTATATTTTCTTTTTTACTAAATTCCTTTATCGTTCGCTCTACAAGAACAAAATATAACTTTCCAATTTTGTAGAATAATATGTCTGTCGACTATACATATTGACATATTCACGACCCACTGTTAGGGTTCAAACGGGATTGACTTTTCGGGATCGGGATCAGGATCGGGATTCACTTTTTGAGATTTCGGGATCGGGATCGGGATTGGGGTTTCGGGATCGGGATCGGGATTGGTATTTTGAGATTTCGGGATCGGGATCGGGATTGGCCGGGATTGGGGTCACGGGATCGGGATTGGCATTTTTTCGGGATCGGGATTGGGGTCTAGGGATAGAGATTTTCGTCACTGTTCTGGCATTCACAGTTGTTCTTAAAGGTCTCAAAACACTGTTGGATGCCAGAAAAGTGACATAAAATGGACGCTGGGGGTCTGCATTCACATTTTTGCATGCAAAAATGGCATTTTTTCACTTTTTATAATTACCACTATGTTTTCCGGGATCGGGATCCCGGACTTGAAAGATTCTCGGGATCGGGATCGGGATTTGAAAGTTTTCGGGATCGGGATCGGGATTGGTATTTTTGGATTTCGGCATCGGGATCGGGATTGGGGTTTCGGGATCGGGATCGGGATCGGGACTGCTAAATCCCGGAATTTCACGGGATCCGGGATCGGGATCGGGATCCCGTTTGAACCCTACCCATTGTGCACCGTTTTTCTACCGTATTTAAGATGTATCGCACTTCGCTGTTCAGTAAGATGTTGAATTTCATTGACGCTGAGCGAAGCGAAACATAAGTGGACCAAACCTGTGTAATATCATGTCTGCCGACTATATAAACAATATTTCAATGTATTTATCATTGGCTCCCCCGGCTGCCGTGACCAAAAAAGTGTAATCCGTAATAATTTTACATCACAGTTCGAAACCCATTGCAGAGAATCGCTCGGCTCAACTGAAAAAATCGTCCGCTGCCTAGTGTCCGGGTTCTTTGCGAACGCTGCCTATCTCAACGATACGGGGAAATTTGTCACAGTGCGGGGCGGTCATACATTAGCCGTGTATAAAGGAAGCGCAATGATGTACAGAGAAGAGTTCCCGAAATGGTGAGTGCACTCAAATGGTAAAATAGTTGTAAAATGTAGAATCAAACGATTGTAATGTACCGTATTTCCTCGAAATACACCCCCCCCCTCGAAATACCCCCTCCCCCTCGAAATACCCCCCCCTCGAAATACCCCCCCCCCCCGAAATACCTCCCTCAAAATGGGCACTATGAATTTGTGGTCCGGGCAATGCATAACAGACGTTCAAAACACTTACTGTGTTACGTTAGAACATCGTTTATACCATCTACATCCTTATATAAAGCTGTAAAAACTTATAAATGGTGTTTATTGTTGCATTTTTACGTTTTTCTCAAAAAAATTCACTCTGAAAAAATTTCACTCTAAAACCCGGGGGGTAATTCGAGGAAATACGGTACCTACATTCTGTATCCGTGCCGGTGCAATGCTCGGGCAGCCAACTAAATAATAAATACCGTATTACCTCGAAATACCCCCAGGGGGTTTATTATTTCGCCAGCAAAATTTGAGGGGGGGATAATTCGAGGGGGGTCTATTATTTCGCCAGAAATTTTCGGAAATTCCCCATACGCAGACGTAGAAAAATCTAACAATCACATAGATTTTTATGTGTTTATAGGCATATATTACTGTATATACACAAAAACCCTTCCCTAACGTCACTTAATCATCAGTTTTAACGTGTGTTCTGCATTGTACAGATCACAAACTGCGGTATTTGTCATGTACGTTCACGTTACACTCAATTTTAGGGGGGTATTTCAAGGGGGGGGGGTTTATTATTTCCTCAGCCGAAATTTAGGGGGGGGGTATTTCGAGGGGGGGTTTATTCAGGGGGGGGGGATAATTCGAGGTAATACGGTATATTTATTTGAATTTGCGTAGCATTTGCACACTACCTCTGTTTTGCGACCAATTCTAAAGTTTCTCAAATTCTAAACTTGAATGAATTTGTCGAGCTTAAGAAGATCGGCAATGTTAAGAAAAACGTCCGACGCAGGGTGATTTTTGGCGAGGTTCTGGCAGATTCGATCAGAGATGTGAGCGAAATCGAGAGAGATTGGCTCGCTGAACTCGCCCCCAATTATTATGAATTTGGCACGGTGAGGTTTTTTATGGTCCTTTGTATTTTTTGTGGTTGTTTTAGGGTAGTTTTCTGTGTTGGCACAGCGTTTAGTTCGAATTTTTGTCTTTTTTTGTTGTAAATTTGTGAGTCATTTTTTCAACTCAAATGTCAACTCAACACGCAGGACAGCGAAATTGCGACAAAACGGGCCAGAAAAGAATGATCTCCTATTGTTGTTGGTGAATGAGAAAGCGTGATAAATAAATCTTGTGTTTTTAATGATGATTTAAAATTTAATTATGCGTGGTGTCCTGAACTCCTGAGAAGAAACTCCTGAAGAAAAAATCGAGAATTAAAACAACTCTATGTGAATTACAATCCTGTGTCATTTTCACAGAGAATCATTATTCTTACTTTATACTTTACTTTGTATACGAACTACGTGTACTACCGTATATCCTGGAATAATACCCCATAAGAGTAATTTTTCCTCCAGAGTATTTGAGGGGGGGGGGGGTGGTTCTTTTTTCCTCAGAAAACTGTAAAGTGGCAAAGTAAAGAGTAAAGTGTAAAGTTAACCGTGAAGTTTTACTTCTTAAATACTTTGCCACTTGCGGAACTGGCCCCAGAATTTGTATTTGTGAGAGATTGGTTATAACCACTGACTGGTATCATGAAAGGTGCCACTTGGCTCACCCGACAACCAATGTCATATTTTTATTCCATGTCCAGGCTCTCTTTTCCACCGAAAATGCATCCGACGGCCGATTTATACTCCATTATAGCTGATCACTCAAAGCTTGTATTCTGCTCAATATTGTCAATGTTTTGCTAAGATGGGGCGGAACGAATCGCATAAGCCAAAGCTAAAAAGTTGGCATGAAGCCAGAATCATCATTGCGGTGCGCTGGCGTGGTCCATTTTGAAGATAAAAAGGTCTCGGAAAGGTGCTGCTTACAGGTGGTTTTTCTCACTTTGAATCGTTTTTGTGCCCCAACTGTTTGCCACAAAAACGTGAACGGCGCTTGTTGTTTTAGTGGACCCGTTTAAAATCAACTACCGTAAATCCTCGAATAAGTCCCCAGGGGCCAGATTTAATACTCCCTACAGATTTGTAGGGTAGGGCGTAGGCCCGACAGATTTTTTAAAGTTTAACCGCATCGACGCACATGCACCGAGAGCAAGGCGGTTCGTAAAATATACGAAACCATCCCTTAAGGTTGCCGATATTGCAATATGACGTATATCACTTCGATTTTGGCTCGGAAATCACGATTTCGTCATTTCTTGGCCGTCTGCCAATTCGTTTTTTATTTTATGTTGTCTGACGGGTTGCTCGCATAGGTCACGCTTTGTGTAGTCAGGGGGTCACTTTTTTAGTGTTCACTGTCTGCAACCGAAACCATGAGGGCAGCGACAAGAAAGAAATGCATGCACGAGCGTACAAAAGCGCGACTTATGCGAGTAACCAGCCCGACAAAATAAAATAAAAAACGAATTGGCAGACGGCCACGAAATGACGAAATCGTGATTTCCGAGCCAAAATCGAAGCGATAACCGTCATATTGCAATATCGGCGACCTTAAGGGATGGTTTCGTATATTTTACAAACCGCGTTGCTCTCGGTGCATGTGCGTCGATGCGGCTGAACTTTGAAAAATCTATCGGGCGTACGCCCTACCCTACAAATCTGTAGGGAGTATTAAATCTGGCCCCAGGGGAGTTATTTTTTCCTCAGAATTTTTTGAGGGGGGACTTATTCGAGGGGGGGGGGGGAGTTAATTTCTCGTCAGAAAATTAAGTGAAATGCATGATCAATGTATTGTATAGATGGCATTAAATTCATGCATTAATTCATATTAAATGCAATGAAATCAGTGCTAGTGAACGTCAGCGGCAAAAGAATACATTATCTTATGTACACACACATATTCACCGCGTTTTTACACATATACAACTTTCCCACCCATAATGTAGGGGGGAGATTATCGAGGGGGGGGGGAGTTATTTTTTCCCCAGTCGGCTAACAGGGGGGAGTTATTCGAGGTGGGGACTTATTCGAGGATTTACGGTAACCTCCAATTTCGATCGACGGATTACCATGGAACATTTGCGACAATGAGATAATTAGTGGGCGAAACTTAGGTAGTCGCTTGATGTGGATAATGCACCTTTTTTATGTTTCAATAAACTGGCGGAACAATTGTGATATTCGGGCTGATATTTTTCAATCTGTACATATTTACCTTTGTAGTGAGCTCCCTAACAGAATGTAATTTTCTCCGCTAGGTTCGCACGGGTGCAGCGAGGAGGTGCTGAGCATCGTGGCCATGCTGCAGGTGCAGGACGTCTTCCTGTTTCCCCCAGGCTCCAGGCACAGCACCGTACGTTCCGGGTGGGATGACAGTTTTTTTTGGCTTTTTTGGTTTCTGACGCAATTGGAAGTGTCACCCTTATTTTCTGGTCAATTTGGACCATTGCCAAATACATTTTTAGACCCGAGAGTTCCATTTTGCTCCGATACCGACATTGATACTCCCGGTTTTTATACCAATACCCGACACGGATACCAACATTTTAATTGCGATTTAGTTTTTATTTACCACCTGCCGGTCATCCCTGCGTGAAATTATCGATATTTTGTCGATACTGCGTTATCGTGTGGACCCCTGTTATGAAAATATGTGCATACTGGTTTAGAGTCTACACAACCTTTCATCCTCTGGTACCTGCACTTACCTGGTACCTAAGTTATACAGCGAACATTTTAAATTAAAATGTTATTGGAACTGCACGGCTTATCATTGCCGCGCCGCACACTGAAAATTGGCGATGTGCTTTCGAACGTTTTTTTTGTTGTTGCGAAGTCACAACTCAAAGTCGAAACGAAAAAAGTTCATATTTTAGTTGAAACGACAATCATATTTACTTGGTAAAAAGCGTTCGAACGCTGAACCCAAATTTTCTGTGTGCAGTGCGCCATAGGAAATGCATGATTGGAAATAATCCTGGATACCTACCTCCCTTGTTCACAATCACATATTGCCTGGTTACCCATAATGATGTCGGTCTCAATAAAATTTTTAAATTTGATCACTCAGCAGCGGTTTTTGAACAAAAGACATTGCCCCATCGTCGACGTTATTCATTATATTTATCCATTGTTTTTGAAATATACAATAATGGGAAACCTTTGTCTGCTTGTACTGTTTACCATAATCTATATCATGTGAAATTACTCGGACGCGTGAGCTTGTGGAACCATATTATTTTCATTTTTTTAAATCCACATTTCCCCACCTAGCTAGTGCTCCTCTTGTATGCATATATACACCACAGCTATGTACTATTCTTTTAATAATAAGAAGCTGGCTGTGCAGCAGTTTCATTGTCTGAAACTACCTGGTATTAGTTCATATTCTAGTTGCTGAATAACTTTGGTAAAATATATTTTTTGTCTATTCCTATCTGTATACAAAATGTGTCAATTTGACATCTTCAAATTGACAAGTTTCTTGTATGAAATATGTCCTAATTTAGTAATAATCCAAACATAGTAATAATTATTTTAACCAAAAATTATCCTATCACATGTTATTACTTATCTTAGGATAATTTTTCTCTATTCACACCCAGAAAATTCTATTTTTTTCATATAAGGGCAATTAAACCATTGTATTGATTTACACCTATTTACGTAGACTTCAATATAGGGACTATTTATTCATCCAGGGGTTTTGTAGATTTGGACCCCCGCGGGTTCCAAATTTGCTATCTATATTCTTTTCCTGTTCATATAGATAGCATCCTCCGGAGGGATAGATAGCTGAAAAATTTTCTGGGGGGGGGGGGTTCGCGGGGGTTCAATACTTAGGCATAGAAGGGAGGAAAGGGAGAAAAATGCCTGAAAGTAGGCGAAACATGGGTATAAAAGGACATATAGTACTAAAATGGCTGAAAATAGGCAGTTAGACGCATGATCTAGTGATTTTGGAGGTGAAAATCTATATAAAGGTATGAAAAATAACGATTTTGAGCGAAAATTGAGGTATAGTTTCTGAAAAATCGCTCCAGATAGATAGATAGCTGGCCGATTTGGGGGGGGGGGTAGGGGGTAGTAGCCCAAAATTTTGCCTCCGGGATAGATAGATAGCTGGCGGATTTGGGGGGGTGTGGGGGTTAGGAGATAGTAGCCCAAAATTTTGCCTCCGGGATAGATAGATAGATGGCGGATTTGGGGGGGGGGGTAACCCTCCCCAACCCCTCCCCCTACTAAACCCCTGTATTCATCATTCATTTCATGTTTTTTTTCTTCTAAATTTATGTTCAACTCCCTTGAATGCTTGAATAGCTTATTGTTGTAATTTTGGAGCTTGTCAACATTAGGTAGAAGCTTTAAAACTTCCAACATGAAGTTCTTGACCAATTGTCAGGCTCAATTTGCTAAGTAAAATCCTCGCTTTGTGCCGCTAAATTAATAGTTTCATTTGTACTCCCCAATTCGTACTCCCCCTAGTGCCTACAGTAAGTAGTTAGTATACCTATAATGAATAAGTGTGCATTCTCTCACCAGTTTTTTCATGCAATTATTGTAGGGTGTTTTTTTCAATACATTTCCCAGTCCTCTTTCAGAAATCTAGTCAGTCTGCCAGTCTGTTCTATGTGAAGCGAATTTGCCTGAGTTTAAAGTAAACAAATCCGGAACTTTCATCAATTAGAATACCGTATTACCCCATGGGGGTTTATTATTTCGCCAGCAAAATTTGAGGGGGGGGGGTTTATTCGAGGGTTTTTTTATTATTTCGTGAGAAATTTTCGTAAGGATCGTAGTAAATAGTAGTCATTTGCGTACCCAAAATAGGTAATAAATGTATTTGGATATATTTGGACATAAAAACGTAGATAGCTACACAAACTAGTCTATGTGTAGCTGCAATGCAAATTAACAGTAATATACATCATGTACATTGCGTACATGACGTATTTATTATGTACATGACGTACATCATTCTGAAGGGGGGGGGGTATTTTGAGGGGGGGGTTTATTATTTCCCCAGCCCATTTTGAGGGGGGGTTAATTCGAGGGGGGGGGGGTTAATTCAAGGGGGGGATAATTCGAGGTAATACGGTATGTATTCCAAATCAATCCAAAGTGCCCTATTGTCATAATAAAGCCTTCTGTAACACCCGAAACAAACTAATCACCCCTCTCACACGCAACCTGTTCTAACTGCTAAATCTAGACTCTGGTGAATTATTGTCCAAAGTAGACATCCACACCATGGACGTAGCCAGGATTTTTGAGCGGGTGGAGGGGGCGGATTGTATACGGAGCCAGGTGGGGGGGGGGCGTCCCTTAAAATTTTGCCTCTGCAGCAAGGGAACTGCGCCATGGCGCAGGCGCCATTCATAGGCGTGACGCCATGGCGCCATTGGTGTTGGCGTTGGCGTCAAAACTGCTGTATATGTCAGTATCTTACAGGCATATACAGCGACACGGACAGGAATTTCGCGTTTTTTACTGGCTTTGTGGCCGCGGATACTTATCAACTGAAAAATATATGTTGTGTGATGGTAAAATGCGCACTTGCGCGCAAATTTTTTTCAAACTGCAACAAAATCGTCTTCTGGTGGCAAAGTGGCATTTGTGGCACATTTTTTGGTCCAGCCCGGGAAGGGGGGGGGGCGGCCTTCCCCCACCCCACTGGCTACTTCCTTGATCCACACCATTGAGGTCATCAACAGCACCACGGTCAACAATGCGGCCACGTCATATTGTCGCCATTATTAAGCTCATGCTTGTTGTGAGTTTTTTTGCCGTTTTAATTGTGCATGTATTCGCAATTATTGCATGTTTAATACGCACGTGTCTATCTATGCAATTGCGCATATTAATCTATGTTATATAAGGCCTGATTTGCAGCTTTTTTGTGATGACTCGACAACACTGAAAAGGGTCAATAAGTTGAGTAAAAAGGATCAATATCCATGAAAAAAAGTGGTCAACTATGCATTCTACCTAGGCGATCATGCGTGTCAAATTGCCAAATCATGCTTGTATCTAGGGTTGGCTGATGTTTTTTTTAAACGTTTTTTTAAAAAAAAAAAACGTTTTTTTTTTTTTTAAAACATGACGTACGAAATGTTTTTTTTTTTAAAAAAAACATCGACCAAAATTTTTAGTACTAAGAACTAGGTATTTTGCAAAATTTTTGCGCGCAAGCGCGCAATTTCACACACAAATTGACATTGGTGGTTGTTTTCATTGGTTTTATGGCATTTTTAGTATCAAAGTATCCATTTCTATGTGCTACCATGGGTTAATAAGCCGTCATATGCTGCTGTACTATATAATATTGAGGTAATATGCTTCCATGTACCTCCACAGTGTGTAACTTCACTCCCAAAGTAACAAGCTCCTTTTATAACCTTGTTTGATCACTATTCCGTGCCAAACTTTACCTGAAGTCACGAACATTCGACTATAAGGCGATATACGAACGATATGTCGACGAAAAATGGATATTTTTGACACAAATCACCACTTATAATGCTATCCCATGGCTCCACAGCCATTATATGGTCATATATAACATCACAGAGTATTGCCACTGTCTGATATACCTATATATGTTGACACAAGGTCATATCTGGGAGCTTTTAAAAAAAAAACGTTTTTAAAAAAAACAACGTTTTTTTTATTTAAAAAAACATGACGTCCGAAATGTTTTTTTTTTTTTTAAAAACATCAACCGAAATTTTTAGTACTAAGCACTAGGTATTTTGCAAAATTTTTGCGCGCAAGCGCGCAATTTCACACACAAATTGACATTGGTGGTTGTTTTCATTGGTTTTATGGCATTTTTAGTATCAAAGTGTCCATTTCTATGTGCTACCATGGGTAAATAACCCGTCATATGCTGCTGTACTATATAATATTGAGGTAATATGCTTCCATGTATCTCCACAGTGTGTAACTTCACTCCCAAAGTAACAAGCTCCTTTTATAACCTTGTTTGATCACTATTCCGTGCCAAACTTTACCTGAAGTCACAAACATTCGACTATAAGGCGATATACGAACGATATGTCGACGAAAAATGGATATTTTTGACACAAATCACCACTTATAATGCTATCCCATGGCTCCACAGCCATTATATGGTCATATATAACATCAGAGTATTGCCACTGTCTGATATACCTATATATGTTGACACAAGGTCATATCTGGGAGCTTTTAAAAAAAAATGTTTTTTTTTTAAAAACGTTTTTAAAAAAAAAACATCGAGTTAAAAAAAAACGTTTTTTTTCCAACCCTACTTGTACCTCAACAGTTATAGATGTTTGAAATTTTTTGCTGTTTTCGGACAGTTACCTGAGAGCTGGCAAAAATCGCAACAAAATTTCAAACATATATAACTTTTGCGCTACGTGCACGATTCTGCAATTTCACACGCATATTCGCCTAGGTAGAATGTACCACCTTCTCTCACGAATATGGAACTTTTTTACACAACTTATTGAACTTTTTTAGTGTTGTCAAGTCATCACAAAAAAACATGTAAACGCTGCCTAATGATTTGTCATTAGAAACTGGACATCTTTGCATCAAGGTACAAACAAAGAGTCAGCAACAAAATGCGTTTGAGCGAAATTTTACATGGGTTGAAGAGGAACTTCTTGATCATCTGATGAAGGGGTACAGAAAGGATATATTGCCAAAGTTCACTGATGGGCCAATGTTGGTGAGACTGGAGCCCAAGCTTCAAACAATTCTCGATTTGGTGAATTGATATTGCAAAACATTGCTTTTCCTACACTTGTATACACCTGGTTCATTCCGGAATGACAAAATATGATGGATGTTCATTAAGCAGCATTCACATGGATTTTCTATGATTTTCTGTGACCCACCCCATATATAATACATACCATACCATTTACCACAAAATGTAAGATTTACCATAACATACCATTTGTAACCATTACCACTGAAAAAAAAATTCTAACCATATACTATGTCTACACTGCTCATTAATTTGTAAAATCTTTAAAATATTTTTCGATAAATATTTTATATAAGTCTTTCTGTAATGGACCAAACACTTGGGTTGAAACGAGGTGGCAGTTTCACTGTTGTATCGAAATAAATAAAATGTCAGTAATATCAGTGAGATTTATAGATTTATATTTTGAAATATGAGAAAATATAATAATGTAAGACTTTTTCTTTGTTTTTGCAGAATTTTCCACATATGTATTTGTATTTTTCGCTTGAGAGATATTCTGTGATCATATTTGATAATATTTTCTCAACTTTGGTAAATTTTGAGTGCTTGTCTCAGTTTCACCTTGAAAAGCTGATCTTGTTTGAACCCTACCAACCAATAACAACAATCACTATGATTCCATATTTTTCTGTCTAGGATGAAAGGAGTCAAACAATTGAATATATCGTTTGGTGGAGAATGGTGAGTAATATTAGAGAAAAAAATTTGTGAACAAATGCATTTAATTTTGTTCAAAATTAATTCTGCAGCATTGGGTTGATGATCAATTAAGATGGGAACCTAATAGATTCAATGGCACAACCCGCATCTACATGCCTGCACATTATCTCTGGTTACCTGACATTACCATGTATTCACAGTTAGTTGTGAAAGCAATTAGCATGGCTCTCCACGATTTTGACTGTGTGGCTGGATAGATAGCAAATTGGTCCTCCAGGGGGGAGATGATAAAATTTTTATGGAAGTAGCAGGGATTCAATATATAAGCTTTTTCAATGTATAGCAACAGGGGTCTCGAATGGTGGGGGGGGGGGTTACCCCCCCCCCAAACGGCCCAGCTATCTATCTTTCCCGCAGGCTGCTCAGCTATCTATCTATCCTGGAGGCAAAGTTTTGGGCTACTACCCCCTAACCCCCCCCCCCCCCAAATCACCCAGCTATCTACCTATCTGGAGCGATTTTTGAGAAACTATACCCCAATTTTCGCTCAAAATCGCTATTTTTCATACCCTTTTATAGATTTTCAAGTCCAAAATCATAGTTCTGGTTCCTATTTGCTTATTTTCAGCTATTTTTGTACTATATGCTCTTGTATACCCATTTTGAGCTATTTTACACCTACCTTTAGCGATTTTTCTCCCTTTTCTTCCTCCTATTCCCCGAAAAAGCCTTTATATCGAACCACCACTACCCCCCCAAACCAGGGGTCTGGTAGGGGGGTTGGGGGGGGTACCCCCCCAAACGCTCCACCTATCCATCTATCCCGGAGGCCGCTCAGCTATCTATCTATCCCGAGGCGAAATTTTTGGCTACTATCCCCTGAACCCCCCCCCCCCAAAAATCGCCAGCTATCTATCTATCCTGGAGCGATTTTTGAGAAATTTACCCTAATTTTCGCTCAAAATCGCTACTTTTCGTACCTTTTTATGTATTTTCACCATCAAAATCATCAATGTGTATGTCTTATCACACATTTTCAGCTATTTTTGGCTATTTATGTGCTTATGTACCCAGGGACGCAGCCAGGATTTTTGAGCGGGGGGGCGGATTGTATACGGAGCCCGGCGAACGGGGGGGGGCGGCGCCCCCCCCCTAAATTTTACCCCTGTAGTAGGGTGGCGCCACGGCGCTGGCGCCATTCGTAGGCGCCATGCCATGGCGCCACTGGCGTTGGCATTGGCCCGAAAACACCAGTATACGTCTGTTCTTACAGGCA
>CAXIWS010000111.1:0-136373 GCA_964036195.1 Sphaerolaimus hirsutus
GTTTCGAAATTTTCGAAAAGACAGTCCTGCCTATTATCGCCTATTTTCGGCAATTTTCTGTACTAAACAACCGACGCGGTCTGAGTGCCGGAGGCCATATCCCCAGCTGTAGTGGGGGGATTTATTCGAAATTTTGAGGTTATATAGTAGACATACCCCCACTACTTTATGCGGGCTGGGGGAGGTCGGCGACCCACGTGAGTGTGGGCCACCGCATACATGAATTTTTTTTTAGATAATCGCTGTCCGCGCGAGTTCCGGTCCGGCACACCGTGTTTCTTTATAAAACGGACTGCCAAACTAAATTTGTTGGGTGGAATTGATCGAAATTTGGAGGGGGTGTACACGACACCGCCCGCTACTTTATACGGTAGATTGAACCCCCTGGCGACCCCCCTGAAAGAGGAACGCTGCAAAAATAAATTGATTTTTTGAAAATTCCCTCTCCAGGTTTGGCACTGGACAGCAAAAATCAAAATTACATTAGAAAGTCCCCTAGAGGACAATGTATACCACTGTAAAAAGTGTGTATTGAAAAACAAATTTTAAAATCAAAATTTAATCTGGTACTTGTGTATCTTTTACACCCATACACAAGTTCCAGATCAAATTTCGATTTTAAGTTGAATCTTAATACACACTTTGAAGATTGGTTTATGATATCCTCTGGCTGCCAGAACCCTGACACAAACCCAGCCCCTCCCCTCACCCTAGCCTCATTTGCCTCAACACCCCTCACCCCATCCCTATTCCACTGGACCACAGCGCCGGCGAGCTCCAAACGGACAGTGCACAGGGCACTGGCGCAGCCAGCAGGGCCGCTTGACTCAGGCTGCAGGCGGATGGTGGCTGTGCCATGTTGCAGCCGCTGTACTATGTCTAGGTCCACCTGGGGTGGGGGGGGGTGGTAGGTTTGGGGGTCTGTATGACCAAAAATTGGGACACACATACTTTTGGACAAAAAACTGTACACAATGAAAAGGTCAGGAGGCAGGCCTTGTTTATAGGAAGCTTGTGTGTTTTAGATACAGGTTTTTTATAATTCTTTGTTGATTTTGGGGATCGGTCTAGTGGCTTTAGAAAAAAAGATCTTTTGATAGCCATTTCAAACTAAGAGTCAGTTATTACAGGCAACAGTTACGGTTACAGTTATGATTATCGATCACCAATGTTGTTCATGGACCAATATATACTGTGTTATAAATGAAACAAAATTCACACAATATCAGTGTGTATATGATGTTCTAAATGCTAAGTGCTTTATATAGAAAAAACAAAATCACACCGTTGCACCAACCAACCTGGGACCCACGCATATCAACCAGCTGAATGCAGGGAGTGCTCGCAGGCAGTTGCTGAAAAAAAAATTCACGTACACAGTGGACCACATGGTTTACATCCACACATACTTATGTCTTACAAGCCTACAGACAAATGTCATATTTACTTATGCACTCACTTTAACAATAAAATAAATATAATTTTGAAAGAAAAGGCTGCAGTTAAACAATGTTAACCCAATGTTTTGTCCCTGAAATTTTTTGTAATTTTTCAGAACAATTTTTATTTTAAAAACAAGAACCTCACATAGGAGTGTTTTGTGCAGAAACAAACAAAATGCCCAATGACATAAATTGGAATACAAAAAAAAATCATCAATAAACTGGACCTGTACAGGCTCATAAGACATATTCTGTAGTTTTGTGCGCACAGCAGCAAGTTGTTCACTGTCAGCACTATTTTCACATACATCACTATCTGGTAAACCGTTTGCAGACTGCAATATGTTTAGTGAAATTGTGGGGAAATGTTGTTTTCTATACATACAATAAACTCTACAATATGCTAATGTAATTTTTTTGTGCAAATGTTTGATCTTGATGCTCAATAGTCAAAATCGGATAAACCCCGATTTGAGTGAATATAATAAACAACTCTGATTAACATATAATGCTAGAACAACAACTAATTACCGTATTACCTCGAATTACCCCCCCCCCCAAAATGGGCTGGGGAAATAATATCCCCCTACCCCCTCGAAATACCCCCCTCCGGAATGATGTACATCATGTATGTAATGTACACAATGTTTTTAATTATTACTGCTAATTTGCATTGCAGCTACACATATACGTTTTTTTATGTCAAAATATATCCTGTTTGGACACATTTATCACCTATTTTGGGTACGCAAATGCTTACTATTGACTACGATCCTATACGAAAATTTCTGACGAAATAATTAACACCCCTCCTCTTCGATTTAACCCACCTCAAATTTTGCTGGCGAATTAATAAACCTCCATGGGGGTATTACCAGGTAATACGGTAACAACATAGAACCAGAGTTGGGTAGATTACTGAACATAATTTTACCCCTCAATTTGACCCCTCTCACCCCCAATTTGACATGTTGCAAAATTGTCAAGAAATTGTCAAGTCTTGACATAAAATACATATCACGAGAGCTTTTCAGATGATTTTTGGCCACGACATAGATATCGGTTAGTGCATTCAGCGTGGTAAATTAGGAATGGATACATTTGAGGCGTCCAATTCTAAAAGTCGACAAGTCCAAATATGAAAATTTCGAGTTAGGCCCGGAAACGTCATCTGGGGCGACTTCCGCACATTTTTCATCATTTTCCATAAATTTTTTGACCTCACATGCCCATATGGCATAGTGCCAAATTCGACATTTTTGGGGAAAAATGCAAACAAATTTGGGCAAGAAGTCGACAAGTCCACTTAGTTTTGGGCTAAAAGTCGACAAGTCCATCCTGCGCATCCTTTTTTTATGGGAAAAAATGCAAGAAATGTGATAAGTCCACTATGGGCACCGATTTCTAAAAGTCGAGAAGCGCATAAATTACCCATAATGGAGCGATTACAGCTCGGGTGTAAAATTCCAGCGTAAAATTCCATCGCAAAATTGATTACATGAAAGTGGATTATGATACAGGTCTGCAATTTTCCATGGACAATATTTTTATCAATACCTTCATTGTGACCAAGGGTCATCGCCCACGGTCACTTCTATTTGATTGCGAAAATTCAAAAAATTCGATTTTACGCTGGAATTTTACGCCAGCAGAAGAAAAATCAATCGATAAATCAGCTACGCCAGGTGATTGCGTGCCATGACATAGCGTAGAATTGATTTTTCTTCAGCTGGCGTAAAATTCCAGCGTAAAACTGAAATTTTTGAATTATCGCAATCAAATAGAAGTGACCGTGGACGATAACCTTTGGTTACAATGAAGGTATTGATAAACATATTGTCCATGGAAAATTGCAGACCTGTATCATCATCCACTTTGATGTAATCAATTTTGCGATGGAATTTTACGCTGGAATTTTACGCCCGAGCTGTAATCGCACCATAATGGAGCGATTACAGCTCGGGCGTAAAATTCCAGCGTAAAATTCCATCGCAAAATTGATTACATAAAAGTGGATGATGATACAGGTCTGCAATTTTTCATGGAGAATATGTTTATCAATACCTTCATTGTGTCTGAGAGTCATCATCCACAGTCACTGCAATTTGATTGTGGAAATTCAAAAATTTCTATTTTACGCTGGAATTTTACGCCAGCTGAAGAAAAATCAATTCTACGCTATGTCATTGCATGCAATCACCTGGCGTAGAATTGACTTTTCTTCAGCTGGCGTAAAATTCCAGCGTAAAATAGAAATTTTTGAATTTCCACAATCAAATTGCAGTGACTGTGGATGATGACTCTCGGACACAATGAAGGTATTGATAAACATATTCTCCATGAAAAATTGCAGACCTGTATCATCTAACAATGGCAAACAGTCGGAAAAAAGTATTTAAATTTTTAAGTGTTTTTTCTGAAATGAATTTTCGAATTTTCGAATTTTTCTCCAAAATAATTTTCGAATTTCGAATTTAATTTTCGAATTTCGAATTTTCGAATCTTTTTTGGCAATTTTCGAATTTTTTTGGCTATTTTTCGAATTTTTTAAAATAATTTTCGAATCTTTTTTGAAGAATATTGAATCCAAAGCTTAAAACACAGAATTTGGACTGTTTTAATGTTTTGATAACTTTTTAACCTTATTTTCACCATAATTGAGCATTAAAAATGGTGGAAGGATGGAGTTATGGGGACCAGTGTGCTGCATTGCGTGTTTGCACATTGGCCCTACACACACTAGTTTTCATGGCGACATGGGTGAAAACTGAAATGACGTCATGGCAACAATTAGGTTACTGTATGCTATTGTATGCTAAATGTGTTTTTGTTTTCAAATTTTTTAATTTAAACTTTCATTAGTTGAAATTAAATTGAATCATCCCACTGTGATGATTAATTTACATTTGAAAAATTTTCAGTTTTCACTAGTGATGTGAAAAGCACCGGAACTTTGGCGCCAAGCGCTATCGCGCTTTTCTGACCCCTAGCGCCAATCACCAATGGCGCCAGAGCAAAATGGCGCCAAGTGCCAGAAGCGCCATGGCGCTTTTTGCTTTGGCAGTAGCGCCAGGCGCCAGCGCCATGGCGCTTTTACATGACGTTTTCACTGAAGTCATGTTGAAAACTAGTGTGTGAGGCACATTGCGGCATCATTTTCCCTGGGGCTGAATGTCTTCCAAAAAACACATGTCAGACACAACAAATATTCAATTTTCATGACATGAAAGCCATAAAATTTTTGTCGGCACACGTGAAAGTGTAAACGCCGCTTAACGTTTCCCTTTTTCATACGCGCCGCGTATCAATTGCCGATTTATTTCACACGTTGAACTAAAGAGTGTATTTTTGCATTGAATTCCCTGAAAAATTCGAAAACTATTTTCGAATTTTCGAATTTTCAAATTTTCGAATTTTTTTCAAAATAAATTGATTTTTAAGTGTTTTTTCTAGGGGTGAAATAAAAATTCGAAAATTCCAAAAAAATTCGAAAATTCGAAAATGTTTTCAAATTTTCGAATCTTTTTTTGCCATCGTTAGTATCATCATCCACTTTTATGTAATCAATTTTGCGATGGAATTTTACGCTGGAATTTTACGCCCGAGCTGTAATCGTAGCATAAGGGAGGCCCAACGCGGGCGGGAACAAAAATGTTCTCGCGTGCAAGAGGGCGACAAGTCCATTTCCCTCACAAAAACAGTTTTGCTCTGACCGAATGAAATTTTATGGACACCCCATTTTTCACATATACGTTGAGATTTGGGGCTGAAAATTTGACACTTTATTGTCAACATATGGAACTTAATGGAAAGCATGAGAGAGCCAAATTGGACACGCACCACGGGCCTGGAATTGGGTTTGAAACTTAAAATGCGATTTACTCAAAATCACATTTTGTGGACTTGTCGACTTTGAGAATTATACGCCTCATTTAGACGTTCTGGAGTGTTTGTAATGCGTTTAGTGAGACTGCATTTCTCGTTTCAGCTTTTATTTTTAATTATGCTGTAACTCAGCCGTTAAACCAAATATTAATCCAACCCCAACCGCAATGGCAAAACCAAACATAACCAACGTGCAAACATTGTGCCACAATGGTTCTCTCTTTGTAATGGCGCACGAAAGTGTCCACATTTTCTAGAACCACAGCGATCAAATTGATTTTGTCCGAATTAAATAGACCTCCAACAGGTATTTTTGATGAGTATACTTCATCAGAATTCTGACTAGATTTGTACGGTGCACTTTTATCAATGTAAGGTGGTGATATTGGTCCGGTACTGGTGCCGTTTTCTCCGGTGGCAAACTGAAATTGGTCTTTGAAAAACAAAGAAAAAGTGTAAAAAATGATATATTTTTATCTATTCTTATGCTAGTAAAAATTTCATATTTAAAAAATATAAACCTTTGAATTTTTTCCATGTGGATTTTAGTATTTTCACATTTTTATTGATTTTATGCCTTTTATTCATGCATTTTCATGCACTTCAATCAAAAACCAAAAATTGGGTTCTGAGAAAAAATTTAAATTTTAGAATTTTTCTAGAAAATAAATAGATTCTTAAGTGTTCTTTTCTGGTGGAGGTCTAAAAATATGGAAAGTTCAAAAAAAATCCAAAAAGTCTAAAAACTACGGTACTTCCTCGAAATACCCCCAGGGGGTTTATTTTTTCAGAGTGAGATTTTTCAGGGGCGTTAAACGAGGGGGGTCATTTCGAGGGGGGTATTATTTCGCCAGAAATTTTTCGAAATCCCAGTACGAAATGGTCGTTTGTAACGTACACAGATGTCGATAAATGCAACAAAAACCGCCATTTATAAGACTCTATAGACTTATATAAGTACGTAGACGGTATAAACCCTATTGTAACATAACACAGTCATCATTTTTAACGTGTGTTCTGCGTTTCCCGGATTACAAACCGCATTACGTTCCTTATGCTGCGATTACAGCTCGGGCATAAAATTGACCAGCGTAAAATTGATTTTTGGGAGTAAAATTAATTACAGGTGAATGGATAAAGATATGGCATTGTAATTTCAGTCAAAGAAAGCGCACATGCAGATGTTGCTTGTGTCCAAAGCTCATCAGTTTATTTTAATTGCACCGGAAGTTATGAATTTTGGCGCAAATTTTTTTAATTTTACGCCCTAATTTTACACCACTTACAGCGCATA
The DNA here is from genome assembly GCA_964036195.1 of Sphaerolaimus hirsutus. Taxonomy (NCBI): domain Eukaryota; kingdom Metazoa; phylum Nematoda; class Chromadorea; order Monhysterida; family Sphaerolaimidae; genus Sphaerolaimus; species Sphaerolaimus hirsutus. The sequence continues at coordinate 6,622 of CAXIWS010000111.1, forward strand.
ATTGAAAAAATTGTGCTAAAATTCATAACTCCCAGTACGATTAAAATTAACTCATGAGCTTTGGACACAAGAAACGTCTGCATCTAAGCTTTCTTTCACTGAAATAACAATGTCGTATCTTTATCCATTCATCTGTAATTAATTTTACGCCCAAAATCAATTTTACGCCCGGTCAATTTTACGCCCGAGCTGTAATCGCAGCATTATACACTGAATTTGGGGAGAGGGTATTTCGAGGGGGGTTATAAGTTCATAGTGTCCATTTTGAGGGGGTATTTCGAGGGGGTGGGGTATTTCGAGGGGGGGGGGATTTCGAGGGTGGGGGATTTCGAGGAAATATGGTATGTTGAATCTTCGAATTTTAGTTAGACATTGTTTTGTAAAAACAGGACATAAAGCACATCTTTAACAATAAAACGCCGACCTCCAATTTGTCCCTCTCTTCGTGGTGTCCTAGCAGCACCAAATTGGGCACGTCATTCACTATTGCATACACGTCTCGTAGAAAAGCACCGAAAAATGGCGTTACCTGAGTTGTTGAGGGATTTTTTTTTGTGAAAGTAGATTTTGGATTATGAAGTTTTTAATTCATGGTATTTAGATTTATAACATTTTCACCATTTTCAAAATGCAAGTAATTTTTATGCCAGATGGCAATCCCAAGCCCGATAAAATGTAAAGTAAAGTGTCAAATGTAAATCAAATAATCAAATAAATTTTACTCGGCTCGGACCTCTAGAGTCAAATGCAAGTAAATGACACAAAATAACATTGTAAAGTCAACTGTAAAGTCAAATGTCAATTGTTATGCAAAGTGTCAAATGTAAAGTAAAGTGTCAATTGTGTTTACAAATCTCATTTTCCATATCCAAATCTTGTGTTTTTTATTCAAATCTTTTTTTCGACATAAGACATGGATAAAAAAACACATACGATTTGGATACGAAAAAATAAGATTTGGAAACACAATTGACACTTTACTTTACATTTGACTTTACATTTGACACCTTGCATGACAATTGACACTTGACGTTCCATTTGTCTTTACATTTGACACTTTACTTTACATTTGACACTTTGGCTTACAGAGCTTGGGACCGCCCCCAGGCCATTGTAAATAAGAAAAAATTGGAAAGTTAGGTCGATTGCCATAAGATGTTGTTTACTTGTGATTTGACTTATCATTCACAATCCCAATCCACGTATAAATATCCACGTATATCAATTTAATCTCAATCCCCCCTCCAAAAACAAATTTGCATGGGGAAAGTTTTCCAGGTCACTTTACATGACGATTGAAAATTTGCATAACATTTTACATTTTACAGTGCATCTTTCGAGTTCTGGTATTAGCCCCCAACGCAATCTTATCAATCTAACTCCTTTCCCAGAAATGCCCCACAAACACCCTCCAAAATACGCCCAAGCACTAGGGCTCGAACTAGACTCGACTCGACTCGACTCGACTCGTGACTCGAGGGTAAAACAGGGTACCAACTCGACTCGTCTGACTCGACCGGAAAAATTTGGCCCAAACTCGAGACTCGACGTTTTTGCCTGACTCGACTCGAAATTTTGGCAAATTTCGAGTCGGGGTTTCCATTGAATACTGTCCGAAAAAATCAATTTTGATATGAACTTTTTAACATATTTTTCAAAAATTTTGCGCGCGAGCGCGCATTTCCATACCACATGCTTGATATATTGTCGATTGGCTTGACATATGTATTGAATGGTGTTAAAACTAAAATTTATTGTTACCATACAATTCTACATAATGAAATACACACACCTTCCATGATATACACACCACCTCAAATGCATTGCACAATGTTGGCACTGATCCAAAAAAATGCTGTAAAAGATGTTAATTATCCATCCATAGGCTGATTTTATTTTTGCAACTTTATTTGTAGCAACATGAGTGATAAAAGGTTCTATTTTTGCTTTATCTTGATATTTAAATGAACTGTTGGCATTTTGACTTCATTAAGTGTGTGTGAAAACATTGGAAGAGAAACCAGTATCAAAAATTTCATCAAAAATTTTTTGCAAGTGTCTTACCAAAAAGTAATGCATCTGACTCGACTCGAGACTCGAGATTTTTGCTAGACTCGACTCGACTTTTCAGTGTCTTGCCTGACTCGACTCGCCGACTCGACCGGAAAAAATTTGGGGTTGCGACTCGAACTCGAGTTTGAAAAAAATCGAGTTTCGAGCCCTACCAAGCACCTTAGCATGGGGCATTTTCAAGGCTCTCTGCACCGCCTGCGTATACTTAGGGCTGGGTAGGGCGCTGGCGGAGGGCAGCAGCAGTTCGCACAGCCGCTCGTAGGGCTGCCGCTCTGCAGCGCTCAGCGACAGCCAGAACGGCCGCAGCTTGTCGGAGCTGAGTGCACGTTGGTGGGGTGACCAGGGGACAATCGCTACGACGTTATGTTCTACTTCTTTCTGAAATGATCCCATGAATTTTGGATTTCTCCAAAATTTACTAAGTTTTCAGATGGGGGCCATTAATATCTGGCAAAATTATTTGTGGTGATTTCAGCAGTATGTATCCCAGTTTACCACACTCTCTTTTACTTAAAAACTTGTTTAAAGCCGCTCAGTTTTGCTTCCGGCACTGTAACAAAAAATTTTTGAAAATTGGCTTTAAACATTGCTGGTATACGGACGTTGCATCAGATGGAGCCTATAAATACGAGGACGTTTTATATTTGATAGAAAACGTAATAAAGGGATTGTACATTTCTTTTGCAGGTAAATGTTTCCATCAGATAAAAGGGATTGCGCAAGGAGGTGCGGCCAGTCCTATGTGTGCAGACGTATGCATGACGATGATTGAAATAGAGTTTATGACTGCCAAAGAAAATGCACATTTAGTTAGAGGGATGCGGTTTTTTAGTAGGTATATAGATGATGTGTGGGGAATTGTTGTTAACGATGTAGACACACTTGATCTGATCCGCAAGGTGTATCCAAAAGAATTACCTATCAATAAGACAAATTCAAATGATTTTTCAGCCAAATTTTTAGATTTGGATATTAATTTGAAAAACGATGAAGTTTTTAAAGTTTTTAACAAAACAGATCACTTTAATTTCAAGGTAATTCGTTTTACACATGCTGAAACAGACCAAGCTAGTTATCTCAGTTACAACGTTTTTTATAGTCAATTAGTTCGCATGGTCCGGCTTTCTGGGAATTTTGACGTTTTTATGGAGCGATTTACGGAATTAACACACCTTTTTGTGGAGCAAGGTTATGACAGGTGTAAACTGGTTCACACTGTGATAAAATTTTTTGATAAATATTATGATAATATAATTAAAATTAACGGCCCCTCACGCAGATTACTATTGAGAACCTGTTTGGATACAGTAAATAGTTAACTGTTGACTTTTTCCGGTAGCTTTTTGTGAAGTCTAACTTCTTCTTAACTAAAAGTGCCTCCTACTTTTTTCCGGAAAATTCTCGCCGAAGGTACGAGTGGTACCCAAGAAATTTGGCGGTTGTCCAAAAAGCGAAAATTCTAATTTTCGTGATTTAATTTATTGATTTTTACCGGTGGTCTGGATTATTATACACATGAAATATTACGTTTTACAACTTCAACGTTTCCAATACAGGTTCTGTAAATTTGGTTAACGCAAACTACTGCGGCACCCTCAAGCACTATGGCTAGTTCGCCTACGCCGGCTGAAAGTATTCTAATTCCTACGGCGCCGAAGAACGTTGACACGCAGCTCGGCAAGGACAAATATAAAGTGCAGCAAAAGTTTGTCAACGTTTTGTATGAGAAAGTGCAAAAGTTGAAAGCGTCTCAGGAGTTTGCGGCACCCCCTAACGTTAGTCGGTTGAGGTGCTGAGTGAGGTTCAGTGTCCTTTAGTTAACCTATTTACCTATTTTGGTGTCTTAGAGGAATTTGTCCACTTGGGAGTTTATGACATTTTATTTACTAATTTGCATTTTAATTTCATTTTGAGTTGACGCATGAATTTTTGCATGGATGCACACCTGTCACTATGAGTGGTATGGGCTGGAATTGCTACACAGCATGAAGTAGTAGTTTCTGCTACATACCCGTTTGCAGATGGCCAGGGCACCCGGAAGGCCATGCCACCCCTCCCTATCCATAAAATGTTGTACCCATTTCTTTATGGATAACTGGGTCTACTAATATGGCAGGGTGCCCACCAAGGAAACTTCACTTTTTACCCTTTTTTACCCACCAAATCTGCTGATATTACTGATAAAAAATTGTTACAGTATATTCTGCAAGCGGGGGTGGGTGAGGCGTGTGCATCGCTCTCTACAAATTCTTAAAAAATGACATTTTCCTCATGTGACATTTTACTATTGTGTTTAAATGTATACAGCAACACGCATGTTCGAGTCCATGATGTTCAAGAGCGTCAACCCCGGCATCATGTAAGAGAATATCCTGCCATACGATCACATGATATTGGTTATGGTGTCTTTTTTTTTAATATTGAGATCACCCGCCCTCAAAATTCGAAGTAAATATGGCAACAAAAAAATATAAACGACAAATACACTACAATACGTACAATTCAATAATATTTTGCAAAAATACTCACCGCAGCCCCATAATCAATTCAACTGCACCATTGAAATTGGCAATGTTCCAACAAGTTTCGATAATCCTTAACACAACTGAAAGTAGCGCTTTACGATCTTCAAATGTTGGTTGTGAAATGATCAAATGGGTCGCCCAGGAGCTGATCTGTGTGCAAAAAAATTATGTAGGAAATTGTCTCACTAGTTGAGTTAGCACTAGTTGACAAAAGAATAATCCAAAGTTGATTTTGTACACTGTCCCTCACATTTTTCATTACATATTCACCTAAGCACCGCCAGGAACCACTCACACTTCTATACTGTGTAAAATTAACAGCAGAGTCATGCAATGAGAGAAATGTCATGGAAAATGTCAAAAATCATCCTAAGTGATGAATGTTATGAAAAATGTGATTGTCATGTTAAGTGTGAAAAGGCAGGTAAAACTCCATCAATTTTTAAATTTTCATACAATTTTATCAGTCATTTACCCATTTTTGACATTTACATGACATTTGACATTTACAAGTGTCTGGAACTGCCCCCAAATGTTTTCTCAACTGCACTTTTTGCTACTAGCAAAAAAAGCCATCCGCAAATACCATATTTATACTATTTTTTGTCAGCTTTTTTACCTGCCATTCTAAACACCTTCCCGGACAAGTTCACCACCCATTTTTTTATTTCACTTCGAATGCAATATCTCTGTCCATGGCTGTGTTATAAAACTGAAACTTTGTATATATAATGTTGTAAGACCCCTCTACTCCCCAACAATGGGGGAGGTGCGGCGACTCACTACAGGGTGGGTCGCCCTAGATGCAACAATTTTTTTGGCGTTTTTGGTGTCCCAAACAAGTTCACCACCCACTTGATTGGCTACATTACGAGAGCCATATCTCCAGCTGCGATGGCGGTATAAAGCTGAAATTTGGGGGATGTCTTGCCAACAACCCCCTTCACGATCCACCAGTGGGGCGGCTGCCAACGACCCACTAAAGCATGGGTCACTGCATATAAAGTTAACCATTTTCTAAAAACAGCCCAAGTGTCCCAAAACAAGTTCATCACCCAACTGCATTAAAAAAATGTTGCAACAACATACCTAATATAAAAATGAATCGGGTTGGAACACTATTTCAGCCAAAAAAATTTTTTTTCAGTGGGGCACCCACCCTGTCCCATAAACAGCCAACTGAAAATTCCAATAAACCAATGTTTTGTATCACACTTGAAAAGTTGGTTTACAAAGTTCACTAGGGGAGGGTTTAAGGTTCAAAGTTATGTAAACAACATAACCTCTAAAATGCTTCCATAAGGAAATTTACTTGGGGTGAATTCTATGATGTCAAAATGATGTCATTTCAGGAAGAAAATTTGACAAAATTTTCACTTTTTCATTCACCCCAAAAAATTTCCTTATGGAAGCATTTTAGAGGTTTTGTTGTTCACATAACTTTGAACCTTAGACCCTCCCCTAGTGAACTTTGTAAACCAACTTTTTAAGTGTGATACAAAAAATTAGTTTAAAGTGAATTTTTCAATCTGCTGTTTATGGGACAGGGTGGGTGCCCTACTGAAAAAATTTTTATGAGCAGAACTAGGGTTCATATCTGATTCAATTTTATATCAGCTATGTTCTCACAACATTTTTTATAATGCAGTTGGGTGGCAAACTTGTTTGGGATACTTGGGTTGTTCTTAAAAAAATTATCAAATTTATATGCAGTGACCCATGCTTTAGTGGGCTGTCGGCAGCCGCCCCACTGGTGTATTGTGAGGGGGGTTGTTGGCAAGACATCCCCCAAATTTCAGCTTTCTACCGCCCTCACAGCTGGAGATATTGCCTTCAACGTGTAGCTAATCAAGTGGGTGGTGAACTTGCTTGGGACACCAAAAACGCCACAAATTTTTTTCGCATATAGGGCGACCCACCCTGTAGTGAGTCGCCGCACCTTCCCCCATTGTTGGGGAGTAAGGGGGTCTTACAACTTAATATATAAACACCTTCCCGGTCACGTCCGGCAGCCATTTTTTGATTTTTCTTCTTATATCCTATCCCCAGTTCTACGGCGCCCATGAGGCTGAAACTTGGGGGAGATATTGGCGCAACCACCCTCTACTTCGCATGAATTGGAGGGGTCGCCGCAACCCCCCCAATTCATGCGAAGTAGAGGGGGGTTGCGACAATTTCTCCCCCAAGTTTCAGCCTCGGGGGCACCCTAGAACTGGGGATAGGATATAAGAAGTAAAATCAAAAAATGACTGCCGCACGTGACCGGGAAGGTGTTTACAAAGTTTCAGCCTTATAACGCCCCCATGGACGGAGATATTGCATTCGAAGTGAAATAAAAAAATGGGTGGTCAACTTGTCCGGGAAGGTGTTTATTAGAGTTGCCGTTCTATTGGAGGCTGCCGTTCGATTTTTTTCACCAATTTTTTCACAGATTTCTCATTTCAACATAGCCTCCTTTTTTAATGAAGCTTGAGCAATATTTTGATATCAGAGCATCAATTTGAAATTTTACCCCTCTTTGAATGCTTTCAATGTTCATACCATCAATTTTTGGTTACGTTATGTGTTTCGGCACACTGTCACTGCCAACATTATTTCTAACTGCCGTTCAATTGGAGGCTGCCATTCTATTGTTTTCGTGAGCGCAAAAACGTGCCAAAACCTGCCGTTATGTTGGAGGTGCCGTTCTATTGGTAGTATGCAGTTCTATTAGAAGAAATATGGTAACCCCCCCCCCCCCCACTCAAACCTCCGAAAACCTCTTGACCAAATTCCTGACAGGTGACGGGTTCTCACTGGGCGAAACGTTACTTGTCAACGTGGCAGAAACATAGCGCACAAAGTCCATCCCGCTGATGCCATTGTGAAATAATTCATACTCTGTAGACGACAATTGAAACGCCACTTCTTCGGGAAAGTGCAGTATGTTTTGCAAACGTTCCAATTCCGCTTTGCACAGGGTTATTGGACTTTCGTCGATTTGTATGAATCCTGGTACTGTTGAGCTCGCTGTGCCTGAGTATAGATTTAGGTTTTGTTCATTTTGGTCACAGGGACTTTGGTCCAGAGTTGTTAAAAGTACAGAACTTTTTTCAAAGTGTATGTAAATGTAAAGTATCTATTTTTTACTCACCCCCTGAGTACAGAAAAAAGTATTGGACACGATTAAGGTATTGATACATATATTATCCATAAAAATTTTTAGACCTGTAGCTGTAGCATCATCCACACTATGTAATTAATTTTACGACGTAATTGTACGTTGTCATTTTATGTCAAATTCACGCTGAGCTGTAATTTTAGTTTTATGACCAAAACAATTGTAACGATAGAGAATTATCCAAAAAAATGCACATTGCCATCTGTAAAAGCGTTCTAGCGTACAAACGGCAGGAAATCTACTGAAACATAAATGCCGCGCCATATAACTAGAAAAATATAACTCTAAAAACTCACAAATGTTTTCACACACAAACTGCATCACACTGTCTTTTTGTGGCACCAAAAATTGGTGCCATGTTCCAAAATTAGTTACTTCACAATCTTCACTCGCGAAAACACGCCACTTCTTAACCTTTTTCAATTTGTACTGATTTTGCTCAACCGTTTTGCTTCTGGTGAATTCAGACATAGCTTTGTCTTAGAATTATAACAGCTTTTAGATTCTAATGAATTGATATTGATAAAAACTTTGAACGTTCACTTCACAGTGGATTGCGGAAGTAAGAATTGAATCTTTAGAATATAAATCTGAAGCAAAATTGAGTTATTAATCATTTTTGAGATGCAGTTAGCTGCATGTAAAGCAGTTCTGCGCCTAAATGCGTCGAAGTATGTTCCAAAATAAATGAGACGTGGCATTTTTTGTTAGAAGCAGAGTTGTTTAAATACCGGTATTTTTGGAAAGCGTAAGCGTAAATACACTTTCCAAATTTTGAGGATGGTATTAAAGTGTAAAGTATTTTTAAAATACCTAGGAAAGCGTAAGAAAGCAAAGCATAAAAAAACCTATAGCAAGTGCTCTTGCTGTTGAGCACAACGATGGGTAAGTTCTCCAAAAAAAAACACTTTCTGTGTTTTGAGTTTTTCAAAAATGAATACCTGTGTTTTGAGTTTTTTTCTCATAAAAAACTTGAGTAACTCTGTTTTTATTTCTGTGTTTTTTGTAAAAACTCAAGTTTTTTTAGTTTTTTTTCTCTAAAAAACTCGAGTTTTTCCAAAAAATTCGAGTTTTCCCCCAAAAAATTTCGATTTACCGCATTTCGATCTGGAAACGGTGGTTTTCCTATAAAATTTTGGTTTTACACATGTTTTAACCCCACATAACATTTGTGTATTCATTCAAGTGTCAAAAAAGTCCATAAAAATGTCCACAATGAGGACATCAACATCACAACACCAGCAACAAAATGCCCAGAAATGACAATTTACGCAGTACTCCAAAATTCTTCAATGGATGTGCACTGTATGGACTACAGAATTGATTTGAACTACAACTACCATTTACCTCGAAATACCCCCATGGGAGTTTATTATTTCATCAGAAAGTTTTGTAAGGATCATAGACAATAGTAGGCATTTACGTACCCAAAAAAGGTTATAAATGCGTACAAACAGGATTTATTTGAAATAAACATGTAGATAGCTACACAACCTAGTACAGTCTGTGTAGCTGCAATGCAAATTAGCAGTAATAAATACATCATGTACATTGGATACTTGATGTACATCATCCCAGAGGGGGCTATTTCGAGGGGGGGGGGGCTTATTATTTCACCAGTCCATTTTGAGGGGGGGTAATTCAAGGGGGAGGTCAATTCGAGGTAATAAGGTATACTTAAATGTCGAAACTTAAATTGTCAACTCCACCATGAGATGTGCATACCATCTTGAATTTCTTTTTTGTACCATTATAAAATATGAATACATTATGTACATATCTACATACTATACCTGCTTATCTTATCTTGTTTAGTTTTACTGAATTAATGTGCATTCAACCGCTTCGCTGAAAAAAACACAAAAACTCAAAAAAACTTTTCTGTGTTTCCGTGTTTCTGTGTTTCTGTGTTCTCCAAAAAAAAACTCATTTGAGTTTTGAGTTTTTCAAAATTTATGAGTTTCCGTGTTTCTGTGTAAAACAAAAACACAGAAACTCAATGAGTTTCTGTGTTCAATTTCTGTGTTTTTTCCATCGTTGGTTGAACAGTCTAGTAGGGGAATTGGGGGTTGCCTCCTCCAAAATCACAAACCTAACTATCTATCCCAGAGGTTGCTCAGCTACCGTAAATTCTCTAATAATGCGACACTCTCCAATAATGCGACACACTGTGAAAAATCGCATTTGAGTTATGTGAACAATGAAGTTTATGATTCGATGAAAAATATAGTGTGACAGTCTCCTATAATACGACATCTCCAATAGTGCGACACCCAAAAATGTGCTGAAAACAATAGTACGACAGTCGCATTATTAAAGAATTTACGGTATCGATCCTCCTGAAACTCAGCTATCTATTGATCCACACCCAGAAAATGCTTCTAACTCAGACTGAGTGCTGTCAATGGTGACAAAATCATCGTTGGAATCCTAAATTGGCCACAAAATTTCTTATATAAAGCTACTAAACCAGATGGCACAAATTTCATCAACCATCTGTGTTTCAAACCGTTTTTACATGTGCCCCTATGTTCAGTGCATTACTGCACGCACAAAGTGATTTTCTGGTAGGCCTCCCTATTCGATTCTTGATCACTTTTTTGTGGTTTTACACTTTTTCAAAAGCATAAAACTGGACCATGTGGAACGCTTTTCTACACTTTTAGTGCCCGGGTATTTTGGTCAGGAAAGCATAATAAAGCATATGGGTATTTTATGAAAGCATAAGCGTAAGCATAAATATAAATACCCATTTACCTGGGTATTTCGGGTAAGCATAAATAAGCCCTCGCAACTCTGGTTGGAAGGTATGCAATGCATACCATATTTCCTAAAATAACCCCCCTTAAAAATCCCCCTCTTGAATAATACCCTGTCTTGAATGACCCCCCCCCCCCATTAGATCAGCAAGAAAATCAAAGTTCCTGCCTCAAAAGATTTCCATATCTAGGTGTACAAAGTACTTCATAGCATAAAGTGCCATTACTCATAAATTTCTTATTACTGTATTTCTTTGAAATACCCCCCCCCCTCGAAATACCCCCCCCCCTCAAAATGGGCACTCTGGATTTGTGGTCTGGCAAATGCATAACAGACGTTCAAAACACTTACTGTGTTACGTTAGAGCATCCTTCATACCGTCTACATCCGTATACCGTATTTCCTCGAAATACCCCCCGGGGGTGATTGTTTCATAGTGGTCCCGAGAGGGGGGGGGGGGTTAAACGAGGGGGGGGGGGGGTATTTCGAGGGGGGGGGGGGTTATTATTTCACAAGAAAATTTTTGAAAACCAAGTACGAAATTGTCGTCTGAAACGTACGCAGGCGTCGAAAAATGCAACAAAAACCGCCATTTAGTAGGTTCTGTAGACTAATATTAGTATGTAGGTAGGTGGTATGTACACTGTTCTAACGTGACAACGACATTGTTTTAACGTGTGTTCTGCAGTACACAGAACACAAACTACAGTTATTGTAATGTACGTTCCCTTTACACTCAATTTGGGGGGGGGTATTTCGAGGGGGGGGGCTGATTGTTTCATAGTGGTCTCGAGAGGGGGGGGGGGGTCAAACGAGGGGGGGGGTATTTCGAGGGGGGGGGTATTTCGAGGAAATACGGTATAAGGCTGTAAGAACTTAAAAATGGTGATTATTGTTGCATTTTTCACATTTTTCTCTCAAAATTCTCACTATGAAACAATAAACCCCCGGGGAAATACGGTATAAAACGTTAGTTCTCCAAAAATTATCAAGCCAAGAACTTGGTGCTCGGAATTTCTCGAACACATCACTTTGGCTGGGATAAATATCCACACATCAAGAAAGCAAAAAGCCTTGCCGCTGAAAAAGCCACTCTCACACACGCGGGGATAAATAAAAAATATGTGTTTACATTTATGTATATTTTCACATTGAATCTGAATACTGTCAGACATAACACACTGTATTTTGTCCAAAAAAAACTATATAGGTTGGTAGTTTTTTGAACTGTTTTCCATGTACTTCAATTCGTATGGAAGCATGAATGAGAAATTAAAGTAAAAAATGCACGTTTATGTGGAACTTACTGAAACATTCAAATCTCACTCAAAAGTAATTTTTTCTCCACATGCAGCTGACCTGAATCTACCATACCCCATCTGAATAAAAAGCAGAACTTTACTGTTCCAAAAATGAGTATCTTTCAGAATAAAGAATTGATAAAAACCTCAGGAAATCTCTCACAAATGAAATTAGATCTAAATGAAAAAGCAGAGAAAATATAAAGGAATAGAAATGATATATTTTTTTAATTTGTTTCTCTTTAAAATAAATACCGCATTACCTCGAATAACCCCCCCCCCCCCCTTGAATTAACAACACCCCCCCCCCCTCGAAATACCCACCCCTAAAATTCGGCTGAGTAAAACATAACCCCCCCCCCTCGCAAACCTCCCCCCAAATTGTGTGTAAAGAGAACGTACATGACAAATACTGCAGTTTGTGATCTGTACAATGCAGAACACACGTTAACACTGATGATTGAGTGACGTTAGGGAAGGGTTTATGTGCATATACAGTTATATATGCCTATAAACACATATACATCTATGTAATTGTTTGATTTATCTACATCTGAGTATGTAGAGTTTCCAAAAATTTCTGGCGAAATAATAGACCCCCCCTCGAATTATCCCCACTCAAATTTTGCTGGCGAAAATATAAACCCCCTGGGAGTATTTCGAGGCAATACGGTACCTATAATTATTCTCTCTGAAAAAAACTTTAAAAAATATAAACAAAATATAAGATTGATGACAATTATCTTTTACATTAAAAAATATAAATCCACATGGAATAATAAATAAACACAATACTGAAACCATAAATACTTTTATAAACTATTATAAAAGCTATTATACTCATAATACTCAATATACTCTCACAATTCTGGACAATTTCCGCATGCAAATGCATCATGGACTTAAGAAAACCTGCGTGTAAAGATGGCAAAATCATTAAAACTGTTTTCAAATTTTCGATTAGAGTTTTCGAATTTTCAGTTCGCCACGATAAAAACACTTTAGAAACGTTTTTTTTTCTGAACAAAAATTGAAAATGCGGAAACGCATTTGAAATAATGTATTTTTTTAATTACAAAATTCAGCAGAAGAATTCGAGAATGTGATTGTTTAGTGGAAATGTTCAAACATTCAAAAGTATTTTAAAACCTCGAAAATTCTTAAAAATATTCTGAAAAATATGAAAACACAAAAAAAACTTTGAAACAAAAAATAACTATAATTTTTTTTTTTTATCCAGAATGTTTGCCATCGTTCGCTTGGAGAGGGTACATCAGGGTATTGAATGTCTTTTTATTTGCTGAAGCAACACAGAGGCTAACTGAAATCAGAGCAAACATTAGAAGTGCATATTTATGATATTTAAATATATCCTGTCATTGTCATGGGTTTATTTACTTGTGTCTACCATATAACTTTGAATAATTAAATTTTCTCTCGGATTCGTTTGGGCTGTAGACCTTAGTATAACCCACCCTGTGTATGTGTACTGAACTGCATAGTTGTTAAAACGTATTTACATTTACTCGAAAAATATGTATATTAGAGTACAGAGTAAATACCCCTGAAAAAGTACTTGTACTCGCTTTTACGTATACTTTTTGTAAGTACTTGAGTACAGAAAATGTATTTCAGATGGGCTTTTGCACGGTATAGTAAAACGAATGGAAAAATAGAAAAAGATTGTGAAGATAGCTAAAAATGGATATTTAAGCCATTGCAGGCATTGCAAAAATAGCTGAAAATATGAAAAAAGGCAAATGAACCAGTTTATTTGAAAAGAAAATGGGCAAAAAGGTATGAAAAAAGTGGTGTGGGTAAAAATTAAAGTAAAATTTATCAAAAATATCCAGTTTTCCTGGGGCCAGTTCCGCAAAATGAGAAATGAGAAGTGAAATGGCAAAAGCGAAGTGAAATGAGAATTGAGAAGTGAATTGAGAGGGAAATTGGCAAAAGCCAGAGAAATTACTTTGATTTTTTTATTTTTTTACTTCGTTTTTGCCAATTCACTTGCCGTTTCACTTCGCCTTTGCCATTTTACGTCTCACTTATCATTTTGCGGAACTGGCACCTGGGGAAGGTATCACAATTATAAATTTTTCATATTTGTTAACAAAAATTCCATGACTTCATTATCATTAGCAAGGTGAGACATAAAAAGGTGCGAGTCCAGAGTTTCAATACAGCCGAGCATAGCATAATATACTGGTGAGTCAATTACAAACGAACATGTTTTTCCAAAATAATTTCAATCATTTTCTAAAATTTAAAATTCATTCAAATAAGGGGAAAAGTGAGTTTCACTGGCTAAAGCGACACCTTCTGGCAGCATCAACTGTTTACTTCCAGCTCCAGGCCTAGGTACTCATGTTTTAATCCAATAAATTTATGAGAATGATCATTGCTGCACAATGCAAATATTTGGACATAAGCAGCAGAAAACAGACAAAACAAACACGCAACACACACAAGAAATTAACAACTTCCCTCACAGTCACAACTTCACAAAAAATATCTAGTTTTTTTTTTAACAGCAACAAGTGTGAAAAAATATTGCGTTTTTTAAACAACATTTGTTAAATAAAACATTTTCAAAATCCAACCTGAAATTTGCAGCAAGCTGGGCGGCACCGCGGTGGACACGTTTCTGCTGGCTGCAGATGTTGGCATGATGCCAAAATTGAACGGAGCCGCTGACAGGTGCGAATCTCGCGCCCGGCTAAGATGTCTGATGATTTTATCTAATATTTTTATCTGATGATGTCTGTCTGATATCGATTTTATTTGATTTTTGATTGTTCATTTCACTTACATCACTAATATTTACTTCAGTGACTTTTAACCGCCATAAAACTTTACACACCCTGAAACAATCACTCCCGGGGGGTATTTCGAGGAAATACAGTATTAAACTACCTACTGTATATCCTCGAATAAGTCCCCCCCCCCCGAATAACTCCCCTTTCGATTAACTCCCCCCTTTTAGCAGACTGAGGAAAAAATAACTCCCCCACTCGAATAATTCCCCCCTCTTAAATGCGTGACTAATATGTCCATATACAAAAACGTTTTTATGTATATTTTCTTTAAAATGATGCATTTATTGTGACATATTCTCACTAGCATTCATCTCACTGCATGAATTACTGCATTTCTACACTGACTTACAGGTTTATGGAACTTACGCCAAAAGCGCCATGGCGCTTACCCGACCTATAGTGCCAATCGCCAATGGCGCCAGAGCAAAATGGCACCGAGCGCCAGAAGCGCCATTGCGCTTTTTGTTTTGGCGCTACCGCCAAGCGCTAGCGCCAGGCATTTTGGGTAGAGTTAGCGCCAAGCGCCAAAAGCACCATGGCGTTTTTCGTGGGCATAGCGCCAAGCGCCAATGGCGCCACAGCAAGTTAGCGTCAAACGCCATGGCGAATTTTTGCTTTGGCGCTAGCGCCATAACGCTTTTACACCACTAGTCGTCTCAACTCCACCATTGCACCCACCTATACACTGTGCTCTGTATGCGTCTGGCGGGCGCCGTGCCCTGGTCGAAGTGGCCGGGGCCCAAATGCAGCGGGCCCAACTGGCTGCTGGAGCGGCGGAAGGACAGCGACCGGTGCACGTTGTCCGAGTTGCACCGCTGCTCGAACTCCCACAGCGCCATGGACATGGCCTTCGCGTCGCTGTTTGAGGCCGCTGGGGGGGGGGGGGTCAGGCCTATTACGCATCTAAACCCATTACGCATGAAGACCAATTGTAGACACATTCTACCCGCAGGAATAAGAAAGAGGGTCCCCAAATTAGGAGGTATAAACGTGCATCGCTTCGTTACACAAATTAGACTCTATGTGTAGTTGCGATGCCTTTGGTCGCAATAAATACATCATGTACATTGCATACATGATGATCTACATTCCAGGGGGGGGGGTATTTCGAGGGGGGTTTATTATTTCCCCAGCCGATTTTGAGGGGGGGTTAATTCGAGGGGGGGGTTAATTCAAGGGGGGATTAATTCGAGGTGCTACGGTACTTTTGAAAAGTACTCGAGTAGAGAAAACGTATTTCAGATATTTCAGAAAACGTATTTCAGGCTGTGTTATTGGTTTTTTCAAGGCGAAGATGGGGAAGGAAGGAGAAAAAAGCGAAAAAAGGGAAAACATTGCTGAAAATAGGCACAAACACACCAACTAGTTAATTTGAATATAAAAATTGTCAAAAAGGTATGAAAATTAATGATTTTGAGTGAAAATTGGGGGAAAATTCTCACTTTTACTTTTTCTCAAAAATACCCACTTTTACGTTTTCTAGGGGGAAAAGTATTTCAGTCATGTTTACTCAAAAGATTAACACATGGTTTAGTTAATTTGAAGGTTAAAATGGTCAAAAATGTACTAAAATGAGTGATTTTGAGTGAAAATTTGGGCAAAATTCCTAAAAAATACTCACTTTTACGTTTTCTGTGGGAAAAGTTATTTTACTCATGTTTATTCATGAGTAGTGATGTAAAAAGCGCCAGACTTTTGGCGCCAAGCTAAAAAATGTTTGCTGCATAAAGTGCAGCGAAGCAAATGCAGTGCTATCTATTTGTTTGTCAACTGGTTCCCATCCCAATTCAAAGCTTGCTGACAAGTAACACTATCCAGCGTTGTATACACATATACCATATTTCCTCGAAATACCCCCTTCAATTAACCCCCCCCCCTCGAAATACACCCCGTCTGGAGTAAGGTAGATCATGTATCCAATGAACATGATACATTTTGCTAGCTGTGAATTTAATCGCAGCTATACATGGCCTTGTTTATGAAACGATCTATGATAATATGGCCAAAATATATCCTATTTGGTCAATTGATTACGTTTTGGGTACAAAAAAACGATACTTTACTACGACCCTTCATAAAAATTTCCCCGGGATAAGCCCCCCTCGAAACTCCCCTCAAAATTTGCACCCTGAAAAAATAAACCCCCTGGGTGTATTTCGAGGAAATACGGTAGGTACCGTATTTCCTCGAAATACCCCCCGGGGGTGATTGTTTCATAGTGGTCCCGAGAGGGGGGGTGGGTTTAACGAGGGGGGGGGGGGTATTTCGAGGGGGGGGGGTATTTCGAGGAAATACGGTACATCATGCCGTACTTCATACCACAGCAACAATGCAACTTCATTTGCAATATAATGCAACACTATGCATTTGAACGCTGGTCGTCGGCTCGTCATCAAGCCTTGAATTGGGACGAAAACCAGTTGACATAAAATGTCGTTGAAAACTAGTGCGTATAGTCCCATTTTTTGGTAAAAGTTTTGAATATCGTTGCAATTGCATGGACATGGTTTACAAAATAAGCAAGTAGAGGGTTTGTTCTTCCTGTAACACACTTGCAGTAACACATTTACTTATGTAACTCATGCAGGCAAGGACTTTTGACATACGAAAAAAAGATTTTTTTGGTACTACTTGGCGCTTTATAAAACACCAGCGCCAAGCGCCAATGGCGCCACGACATCATGGGGCAGTCCCAAGCCCTGTAAAGTGTAAAGTAAAGTGTCAAATTTAAAGTCAAATGCAAAGTCAAGTGTCAATCAAAACAAAAAAGAAAAGATTTGATTACTGGACTTTACATGACAATTGACAGTTTACTTTGCATTTGACTTTACACTTGACAGTTTACTTTGCATTTGACTGTACATTTGACACTTTACTTTACACTTTACAGGGCTTGGGACTGCCACCATAGCGCCAAGCGCCAAAAGCGCCATGGCGCTTTTTGCTTTGGCGCCAGCGCCATGGCGCTTTTACATCACTATTCATGAGTAAAGGTTAAAAAAATTTACTTTACGTTTTCTGTGCTCAGGGGGTGAGTAAAAAAAAAATACTTTACATTTATGTAAACTTTAAAAAAAGTTCAGTACGTTTAACAACTCTGCTTCAACACTGCCAAAAACCCGTAAAAATGTAAAAGACTTTAAAACACGAACCAATCAAAGTCCATTTCACATTGCTATTCTTAAAGTAGAGCACCACCTTGTTGCTGTTTCCGCTGCCGCCCACCAGCCAACTGTGCAGATGTTCAGTGGGCTGTTTCCTGACCAATTGTTTGCTCTGGACATCCAGCAGGCTCAGCTGGTCCGTGTTTAGACACGCCAGCCGCAAGTTCTGCGCATTTTCGGTGGGTAGGTTTTTTATAATACTTTTTTAGTGCATTTATCATTGAAAAAATTGGTAGTTTTGTGAAATCGAATCTTGAAATAAATTTACTAGGTAATTTATTGTATAGCAATATACTGCCCGAGGAAAATTATGGAAAATTTATGGACTTGTCAACTTTTAGAAATCACTGTCCATGGCGGACTTATCACATTTCTTGCTTTTTTCCCATAAAAAGCCTTCCCAAGGTGGACTTGTTGACTTTTAGCCCAAAACTAAGTGGCCTTGTCAACTTCTTGCCCTAATTATTTGCATTTTTCCCAAAAAAATGTCAAATTTGACTTTACGTTTTCTGTTTTTCGTTTCTGCTTTCCGCAGACAAATTTTTTTCCATTTCCGTTTTCTGCCACGTGCAAAATTTTTTCCGTTTTCTTTTTTCGCCAAGGGCAAATTTTTTTCCATTTCCACTTTCCACAGGCAAAATTTTTTCCATTTCCACTTTACGCAGGCGAATTTTTTTCAATTTCCGTTTCCGTTTTCCGCCATGTGCAAAAAATTTTCCGTTCCCGTTTTCCGTAAAAAAAGTTTTGTTGACACCCTAGGTGTGATGTAGTGATGCGAAAGCGCCATGGCGCTGGCACCTGGCGCTAGCGCCAAAGCAAAAAGCGCCATGGCGCTTTTGGCGCTTGGAGACTGACGCTATTTTTGACCGGCACCAGAAACAAAATACCTGGCTCTGGCGCTTGGCACCATTGGCGCTTGGCTCTGGGGGTCAGAAAAGCGCCATGGTGCTTCTGGCGCCCGGTGCCAAAGTTTTCACATCACTAGGTGATGACACTTCACAACATTTCACCACGCATTCACACCCTCATTTTTTGATGTGAGTAAAATATAATACCTTCTCAGCGTTGTAGTGTAATCTACACCTCTTCCATGTTCTTTGGGAAGTTTTATTCCAATCTCCAATCATTTTCACTTTCTTGTGGAATTTTGCAACAGATTTCTTCATTCAGGGAAAATGCCAATGTATAAAGAAATGATAAATGATTTTATACGTTAATGTCAAAAAGATTTTTTTTAAGTCGAAGAAAACTAGAGAAAACTTTCTGATTCATTAACCATGGAACACCTGACCTTTGTGATACATTTTACACCATAATTCAATAGAAAAATTACAATTGCGCTCCGAGAATAGCATTCCAGAGATCTCAGGAGATTTATATTTGATGAAATGTGAGAAATCAATATAAAAAATTTTCAGTTATATATTTTTCCCAGGTATTTCCAGAGAGAGATTAATTCCTGTAAAAAATATTTACAAAATAAGTGAAAGTACCCATTTTTGGAACACTCAAGTAAGTGCTTTTAATATATTAATATATTAAGTATGTGTTTAATGTTAAATATAAGTAGATATTTAATATGTTTAAAATAAGTTCAGACACGATTAAATTTAAAAATATAAAAGTGTTTCTGGCAACAGCCAAGAATCTTTTCCATTTCAAACATTCATTTTAATAGCAAATGGCCCAAAACATAATTTCAAAAATTTCAGAATCTGGTTGGAAAACAAATTGGAAATTCAAAAACTTATTGTGGGGAAAAATTTGTACTTTAAACATCCATTAAAAAACTTTCTTATACAATTTTTATTTCCTTTCATTTTTACCGTCGTGTCAGTTTTTGTATGCTCACAATATTGCTCGGGTATCTGGTACACCGAGTGCGCCAATGACAGGGTTGGTTTTGATAAAAATTCATTTTAGTAAAATTGTATAAAAATTGTATAAAAATTTTATTTTATTTTTATTTTATTCTTGTTTCATTTTATTTTATTTTATTTTATTCACAAAAGTCATTAATAAAATAAAATGACACATTTTACAAAAAAATTTACAAAAATTTTACAAAAAATCAGAATCATGCATGCAAGGCCAGAAAATTTTTATATTTAGACCTATACATGAAAAACGTGTGACAAATTTTTCCCTTACTTTTCAAAAGTTGCATGCAGTATGTATTGTTAGCTAGCTGCAAGTGTAAAGTTACAATTTTTGATAAGTGTGGTTTGCATTTTCAGTAGAAGGACTACTGCAGTGTGCTGTGCACATTTGAAAAATGTCATGCAAAGTGTCAATTGTCATGACAAATGTAAAGTAAAGTGTCAATTGTCATGCAAAATGTCAAATGTGATGTCAAATTTCAAGCAAAGTGGCAATTGTCATGACAAACGTCATGCAAAGCATAAATTGTGTATCCAAACCTTGTGTTTTTGTATCCATAGTATGTTTTGTATCCAAATCTTATGTTTTTGTATCCAACTGTTCTTGTAAGATTTGGATTTAACAACAACATAATTTGGATACAAAACATAAGATTTAGAAATAAAACATAAGATTTGGACACAATTTGCTTGACAATTGATACTTTAATTTTTACATGTCATGAAAATTTACACTTTACTTTACATTTGTCATGACAATTGACACTTTGCATGACATTTTACATGACATTTGACACTTTACAATGCTTGGGACTGCCCCCAGATCCATGAATAAACAGGTAGAAACTAAAGCAATGAGATAAAATTTTACAAAAATATGAATTTTTATACAATTTTACAAAAATACGAATTTTTATACAATTTTACAAAAATTTTACAAAAATTTGAATTTTTATACAATTTTTTTTTTATTCTTAAATTTTCCATTTTATTTTATTTTATTTTATTCTTGAATATTCCATTTTATTTTTATTTTATTTTTTATTTTTTTCTGAGATTTTGCCAACCCTGGCCAATGATATCAAAAAAATGAAAATTGCATGTGTTAAACACCAGGGGGTTGTACCGAGCCCTGTAAAGTGTAAAGTGAAGTGTCAACTGTAAAGTCAAAAACAAAGTAAAGTGTCAATCAAAACAAAAAAGAAACGATTTTATTACTGAACTCTGCATGACAGTTGACACTTCACTTCACACTTTACTTTACTTTCATTTCACTGAACTTCAATTGCCAGTTTACTTTGCATTTGACTTTACATTTGACACTTAACTTTACACTTTACAGGGCTTGCGACTGCCCCCATGTTGGCACGCATCCAACGTGAACAACGCATGCAAGGTGTCAGGCCACCGGGGTAAACGTGCAAAATATAAAAACGTGAAAAACACAACCTTTCTCAGAGCTGTTTTCCGAGCTGGAATTTCGCGCACAGTAAAAACCTTTGCATTGTAAGCGGGCAGTTTCATACAAGTGTGCACATAGAGCTTTTTCAGTCCCATCTCGCTGTCATAGATTTGTGAATGGAACAACTTTCGTCTCAGCTCCTGCGATTGATAAAGACAGAGTTTTGAACTGTTTTTTTTTGGTATTTTTGAGTACAATTTTGTGGCGTTTTTTTACGAAAATATACGGACACCAATAATCAACATAAAAATTGACCAATAAACTACTATACTAAACTGGGGTACACCCAGCTTCGGCACCCCCCCCCCCCCCCCCCCCAAAATGCTAACCCCAAAATCCCCTATGGTCGCCGGGCCTCTGCCGCCGGTGTATAGTAGCAGGGGGCCTTTGGTATATTCCCCGAAAATATGAGACTTATACCCCCCATAAGTAGTGAGTACCTAAGATAAAGACAGCACATTCCGCAATCCGTGGACAGAAAAGAGACACACTTTAAAAATCGTTTTTTTTTATTTTTGTAAAAAGAAGAATCGAAGCCCATGGAGTGAATCGAAGCCCATGAAGGACTTTCGAAACTCATGGAGGACTTTAATTGTAACCAGAAGAACCGAAACCGATGGAACGGCCGTGAGAGCAACAAGATATATCCACGTTATGACATGTAGCATTAGAGAAGCGCTCGCAGATGAGTTGAGCGATTCTGTCGCCAAGACATATGTGATACCAATTATTAGAATGGTTATACAGTATCACTTTTATTTCTCCATCGTAATCAGGATTGATCACACCTCCACCAACTTCTAATCCATGGAACATTGAAAGTCCACTACGTGATGCCAATCGTCCGTAACAATCTTTTGGAAATTGAACTTTCAAATCTGTCTTGGCAATCAGTCGCTCCTTTGGTGGTATAAAATATTCCTCGGAGCTTGCGATATCGAAACCGGCAGCCTTTGGTGTACATTTTGTTGGTGGTTTTGCATTATTACTCAACAATTCAAATTTCAACAACTCACCCGACATCTGAAAAGAGCATGGATCTGTTAAGTAGAACGTCTTCATCAGCCGCAAATAAACTGCTTTCATGAATATATGTATATCCTCGATTCTTTTTTCCTCCTTTTTTTCTTGAAATTTTTGCGATAATACCGTGACGATACATATCATAGTTTAATTGAATATCTCTGCTCCTCGGATCCCATATTTCAAATGGGTCTCTTTTGTAGTAGTGATTCATATTCACACCGTTTATCCATAATGTATATTTTGCATAATTGTCTTTCTCTCGATCCCAGCGACAACATTCTTGCTCCAGAAACGTTAAACGAATACAATTTTTATAAATACCGTGGAGGTATTTTTCAATTAATAATTCGGGACCTTCGTAATTAGGTCGATTGAATACTTCTCCCGTATGTTCAACCTTAATAAAAGATATGCGGTTGTTGGTGTAACCGCTACTGGACATTAAATTATATAAAACATATGTATTTAATGGAATGCGTTTGAATTTACCTAAATCTTTTAATATTTGTCTTATCGGCGTATTTCGTTTTATTGCGCAATGATATTTGAAGATTTTACGATATTGTTTGTATTCGTGTATATTCTCTATAAATGAAATTGAATCAACGTGATCATATTTTAACGGTAATTTATATATTTCTAGTATATGTCTTTTTATTATATCGCTTCGCGACGCCATCTTTATTTCTGAAATGGTGTACTAGCGTGGGCCATTTATTTTAATACCTTTTACATGCTCCATATTATTACATAAAAAATTACATAAATTCACTCCATTTAACCATATGTTAAATAATTTGTCACCCTTTTTGTAATATGATCCATTAGTTAACGGTATCTGTTCCAGTATCACAAAGTGGTAGTTCTTATTACCGCCTAACGGATGCACAAAATTTTTCAGAGATAAGTTCCTGTCCACAATTTTATCACAGAACACGTGGAATATGAGTAACGGTAATAATTCGTTCGATGTTAAAAAAGCTAACAATTCAATCACGAGAGTGTTTATGGTAACTTTATGTAGAAAAGTAATTTTTAATGTATCGCCTTTTTTCATTTCGTCCATGTCGCCCGAATTTTCTTCTGGCATTAGTTCCGTTGTTTCAAAATATGTTTTGTGCATAGTTACACTCCACTCTGATTGAATGTGATTTTGTTTTAATACAAAACTGTTTGATAGCAAGGTCTTGCCAAATAGCATCTGAATGAGAAAAGGGAACGTTAACTTTCATCAACCATGTAATCATATTCCTCACATTCGCTTATCTTATATATCTCCACAGATTTAGGGACATAATTTTTCAAAAGTAAGTAAGCGTCATTCTCTATACCATGATCTGCCAAACGTCTACACGAGTAATTAATAGCCTCAGATTTGCTGGAAAATTTGTGTGCAAATTTTCTCAAATACGCCTCGAACTGTGAATCCCAATCTTTTTTATCAGTATTAATATAATCATCCCAATTTATTGTTATCATTGTTCCTTCGAATAATCCACAGTTTTCACAATGTTTTTTCACGTACTTTTTCAATTGTCGCAATATTTTTCCCTGATTAGCCAATATTTTTCCCTGATTGGCCATACCTATGTAAAATTGAGGCATCGTTATGCGGTTACGGGTATAATGTTTACATCATCTAATGTGAATTTGTATATCATGTAATATTTGTACAGAGAATCGCTAGCATCCCCAGAGTCATTTGCCTTGACATATTCGAATGCGCGATCTTCCGACGTGAAGACTATATCAAATGTACGTTCGATTTTGGTACACAAAGTATCGACTCTGTTTTCAAAATATTTTTTTATATTTTCCTTAGATACCCCTTTACCAGTCGGAAAAAACAGCACTGATACAGTATATAAAACTGTATTTTCTTTATTGTATAAAAACTTTTTACGTATTTGATCTCTCAAACCCAACTCAGTCTCGTTCACTTGCGTCGACTGGTTCATCTGTGTTTGAAAATTACTTCGTATCAATGCTGCTCTCTCTGGATGATGATATTTCTGATAAACATTCCATAACATCATCAGTAGAGGCGTATTTGTCCGTTAACCAAGTAAATACAAATATAGGGTTTCGAAGGTTAAGGTAAAAGTTCAAATCCTTAACCCAAAACAAAAGGAAAGCCAATCTGGTGTTTGAGTTTTCGTTTCGTTTTTCAATGTGATATAATACTTTTATTTTTAGTTTTTTATATTTGTATTTACTTACCTTTAGTATTTTGGACAACTTGGTTCGTCGGACATGCGTTCTTAATAAAATATCTAGTTTTATAGAGTTAGGTAATATATGACAGACATCTCTTATTTTTGAAGCCAATCTACACATTGAGATGGATTCAGGTACTTTATCGATATGGTATTTATTTTTGTGCACCCTGTTAGAATTTCGAATAAAAAGGTTTTGATAATCCGCGCTATTTATTTGACTGTGCACAAATATGTCTTCACTTAACGTAAGTACCTCTATCTCTATATTCCTATAGCGGTTCATCTGAAATTTTTCATACCCTTTAATATTTAATCACATTTTAACGTAAACAACAAAGTTACCTTTATGTATCGATAGATCGTCGGATGTAGACGGTTCTCGAATGCTGCGTTTGATATCGGCGGCGGGTGGGCGGGGCGGCGGCGGCGGTATCAGTTATCGACTGCGGCGGCGGCGGTGGCGATCGATAGCTGAATTCGGCAATAGACGAATTCAATGTGTTTGTATCAGCTTGATGATATACGGCGGCGGCGGCGGGTCGATGTATTAGATGTAGGTGGAGAAACTTGCGTGTGAAGGAGAAAGTGAAATATACCTTCCTTTTTATACGATACGTGTGCTGCGCGTAGTAATTTTATAATGTGATGTTTTGATTTCATTATATTATTACAACGCAATATTGAAATGTGTGCTGCGCGTAGTAATTTTTACACTAGGATATTTTTAATTTCGTTATGGTGTTACAGCGTAATCTTTAATTTCGTTATGGAATTACAGTGTAAAATTGTTACACTAATACAGGGTGCGATATATAAGGGCACCTTTTTTACAGTAAGGTCTCACATAAACGCCATGGCAGAGCAACGAAACTATCAACTGGTCGATAACCCCCCCAGCGACGACGAGGAAGATCAAGCCGCAGCAGAATTTTCATCGGAGGAGGACGAATTTGATGAAAATAATCTCAAATATGAAGAGGCAGATCCCGTAACTCTCAATAAGCATTACGAATATGTCAAGGATAATATCGCGGAAATAGAACAGAATGAACCAAAGTGGAAAGATTTGTTCAAGATTAAAGAACCGTGGTTAGAGAAAAATGGAAAGTTCTATACTAACTATTACGTGTACGATGTACAATTTGCGCCGAAATTGGAGGATCACGTGTATGATCCTATATCTTTTTTAGAATATGTATTGGCAAAATGTATAGAAAAAGTGTATAAGGATTATTTTTCAGATAAAGATAACGAACAGACGCAAAGAATTTTTATTGGGATAAAAGTTATGTCAAAAAGTTTTGATAGAGGCTATATACTATCAAAGATAACTCACTTACAAAATGTGTCTATCGCATCAATTTTAAACAGAGTTGAAATGATTTTTCAATCTGCCGGTATCGAAGAGGATAATTTGTTTAACGGGTTTTCCGTCAATATTACAACTGTGGAAAGAAAAGATGTGATAGCTAAAGGTTTTGATTCGATGGCTAAATTTTTACCAGACATAAATAGTAGGATAAAATATCACAAAAAAGCAATTTATAATCCACCGGACATAAAATCTCTATCGGATCAATGTTTACCCATTTGTCTATTCATGGGTAGACAAAACTTGTTGGCATCCACTACAAATCAGCGAAATTTATTTAAAAGATATAAGCGTAAAAGTAGAAAGGGTAAATTTGTCACGTTGGAACGAGACGTTTCCAGATTCATAGAATTTGCTACTGCTTCATTCAATTATAATCCTAAATGCAATGATTTGTATAAAAATGTTGAAATTTTGGTAAATGCTTTAAATAAATTCCCGCCCAAGTACAGACATGTAATATATCGATGTAGAGTTTGGTCTATTGTCGACGGCGGTATCGAAATAATTTTTGAAAGTCCAAACAAAAGTAAAAAAAGTGCATGCATTGATTTATTGTATGATGACGCAGAAAAACATATGGTGCTGGTCAAATCAATTAGCTCATTAGCTAATTGTTATAGAGTAACGGAATGTTGTAATAAAATTATTTTCAATAAGGACTCACCGTGCAAGTGTTCCAAATCGAGTTGCCCACTATGTTTTGCGTCTGTAATATGTCCTATAGAAAAAGGTGCAAATACTATACACTGTGAAAGGTGTAATAGATCATTTTACAACAAAAATTGTTATGAAAATCATTTAGTGAATATTTTTCCTCACAAACACAATAACCAAATCACAAAAATAATGGATGATACCGACGAATCAGACAAAGATTCGTATTTAAATGAAAGCGACATTAAAAAACTTAATTCACACGACTCATCGTGTCAACCGTTAACGGTGTGTCAATGCGTTCACTTTTGTAGTACGTGCAAAAAGAAAATCATATTAAGTCAAAGTCACAAAAATTGCGGTTTCACGAAATGCACATTTTGCGGCATATACGTCCCCATACATCAAACTTTTAGAGCACATCAGTTTGAATGCTTTTTTCAGAAACCAATACCTTACGAAGTTAAATACCCGGGTAGACATTTTGAACTCATATTTTACGATACAGAAACTTTTCAAAAACCAATTGTGGAAAAAAAACAGCTCAAATGGGGTGAAGATGAACCAACTAACAGCACATCAGAAAATGTCTATCGTAAGGTACACGCAACGTACGCAGTGTATTGCATGAAAAGGTGTAACGAATGTATTTTTGAAGAACAACCGTGTGGGCGGTGTCAATCGTGTACAAGATTTTTCTATGGAATAGATGCGATATCAAAGTTTTATACATTTTTAATGGATTATAAGCAACATACTAATCTAACGGTAATTGCTCATAATTTGAGTTTTGATTTATGCGAAATTTTATGTTTATTTATAAAAAATGGACAGCTACCTAATTTGTTACTATCTAATGCGAGAAGAATATTTTACATGAAACTTAATAGTAAAATAAGTTTTTTGTGTTCATTGAAATATTTTCCCATGAGTTTGGAACAGGTCGGCAAGGCTTTTAATTGTACAAATCGTAAAGGTAACTTTCCACACGGTATAGTTACTGAGTATAATTTGAACACTACATATGAAGCATTACCGCACCCAGATTATTACGATGTAGAAAACATGAAAGTTGAGCAGAGACAAGAGTTTTTGGAATGGTATGAAAAAAATAAATATAACGAGTTTGACATTAAAAAGGAATGTTATGAATATATCAAATCAGATACTATGGTATTAGAGGAAGCATTCGTAAAATTTACAAAGGAGATTTTTTATACGTTCAATATTATTCCTCACCTTAATTCAAAAAGTTTAAGTAGTTTAGCCAATTTTATCTGGAAAAGTCAACACGTTGACACATCTGTAATTGTACACACTCCACCTCATAACAGCTTTAATGTAGGCGATATGCAGAGTAAGTGGGCCTTGAAAAGCATTTTAGCCGTCGCCAAATATTACGATAACAAGTACATTCAATATTCGAGATCTCAAGAAGGAGAGAAAACGATTTCGTGCTACGACCCCAACATTGATGATTTTAGAAATTTCAAGGTAGACTGCGTTGTATATAAGGATGAAAATAAAACACAAATTGATTTTTTTCGCGAGTATTGCGGCTGTAGCGTACATGGGTGCCCATCTTGTCATACAGCTAGATACGCTAAAATAAGACAATCTCATTTAACCCATAAAGAGAATTATGAAAACACTATGAAAAGAATAGATTTGATTGAAAATCAAACGGGATTCAAGGTAGAGGTTTGGTGGGAATGTGATATTCGAAAACTGAAAAGCGAAAGCTTAACATTTGCTAGAATTTATAAATCCATCAAGGTTAGAGAACCGTTGAATATGCGATTAGCGTATTACGGAGGTAGAACAGAGCTTTTTAGCTGTTTCGCGTCCACTAACCCAAACGGTAATTTGTTTGAAGAAAATTTACCACTAGAATTTAATCCAAATTATACAATTAACGCCGTGGATATATGCAGTCAATATCCGGCGACTATGAAAAAATTTCCTATGCCCATCAAAGCACCGAGAGTGTTGACGCAAGAACAGCTAGAGTTTTTAACAGGTCACAGGAATAAACAATTACCGTTTGCAGCCGGGGTTTTACAAGTCAACATTTTACCACCAAAAAATTTATTATTGACGTGTTTACCCATGAAAATTGATGAATTTTCTGTATACGCATTGTGTTATACATGTGCAAAAAAATACGCATCAGGTAAGGAAAAGTTACCCCCACCAGACGGATCATATCAATGTCAATGTACACAGAATCAAAGAAAAATGTTTGGAACTTGGTCCGTCAACTGTTTAAATATGGCTTTGGAAAGAAATTATCAAATAATTCGGGCGTACGAAGCGCTCATTTATGACAATGTATCTGTTTGGTCACCGGAGTCGCCAGAAGAAGGAGTGTTTAGTTCTTTTATAGATAAAATATTTGCCTTAAAGGTTATGTCAGCCAAACACAATTTCAAAAATGAACAGGAAAAGTTACAGTTTTGCCAAAAGTTTAATCAGATTGAGAAATGTACATTAGACCCAGATAAGTTTCAAGAGAATTCTGCCAAGAGTAAAGTATGCAAATTACTATTGAATAGCGCCTATGGACAATTAGGCATGAATAGCCAGAAATCAAAATACATGTTTATAAAAGACCCAAACAAGTTTATGACAACCGTTTTTTCACCCATGAATGAAATCGAAGAGATTTTTATTATGAATGAGAATGTGGCCAGGGTAAAATTGAAAACCACTAACGAACACGTACAAAATTCTCCAAATTCATGTCTCATTTTGGCGCTTTACATTACTAGTTACGCAATATCAATGTTACAGCGATTATTGGAACAATTTCATTATAATCAATTGTTATATAGCGACACTGATTCCTGTTATTACGTTCACGATAACGTGGCGGATGGACATCAACACCCGGAATTGAACCCGGGTATTTTAGGAGGACTGGACAGCGACGTACCGAGCGACCAATTCATATCTGAGTTTATAGGCATAGCGAATAAATTTTATTCTCAAACATTCAGGAAAAAAAATGATCCGAATGACGCGTATACAGTATTAAAGGCAAAAGGGGTACGCATGACTAATAATAACAAGTATTTATTGCAAAGTAACGAACTCAAGAAACAACTGATATCATATTTTTCTCCTTTGATATTTTCACCGCATTATATAAACACCGTGAATCTTCAATTTAGACATACCCCCAGTCTATTATCAATCACCACTGAAAATGTTGTTAAAAGACTTCATTTTCAACTGAAAAAAAGATATCATTATTGGCACGGCGATAAACCTTGGTCCGTTCCGTGGGGTTATTCTGGCAAAAAACCTCATAATGGATGAAAAATACTTTACTGATAAAGACGTCCAGTTTGCCGAATATGGTCAGTCTTATCTCGTTATAGGCCCAAGCAAATGCGGTAAAAGCTCCTGGTCTTTGAAGTTTTTACAGCACACATTAAGAGGGTCATTAAATTTAGATCAAATACCTGACAAGATTTTAATATGCTCAGGCAGCAATCAACATAATCACCCCGTGTATCAACAGTTAAAATCAGAGTTTCCAGATAAGGTAGAAATATTGGAGCGTAACAAAGTACCGTCTTTGTCGTCATTGGAAGACAGCAACTTGGCCCAAATCGTTGTATATGATGATATGCAACTATTAATGCCGCAGTGGTATACCAGCCGTTTAATTACAAATTCTGTTAGTCATTCAAAAAAGTTGATGATACTTGTGCAGATTCACGACCCTTATTATAGTAGTTCTCTGAAAATTTTGAGGCGCAATTGCACCTATCTAGTGCTATTTAAATACCCTACCGAACAGGTTGTAAATTCATTAGCCTCTAGCTGGTTTGGACAAAGTGAACAAAAACGAAAATTTTTACTGGCTTATAGCGACGCAGTTATTAAACCGTACAAATATTTATTAGTATCATTTCAACACGTTCCTAACCCCATATTTCAGGCGAGGACCAATATATTCAACGAAAACAACGAGGATCAAATACTGTATGATTTGTCTTCTAATTTTAACAACAACAACAATTCCGCATCTGATTTATTCACAGTTTCCGATCAACGTCGCCACCACCAGCAATAATGAAGAAAGTACCCAGAGTCAAGAAGTACGCTAAAAAGCTGGATAAAGCTACAAATATACAAAGTGATAAAAAATTGAGGCACTATTTAAGTAGTGCGAGCGGTAATGTGATTTCATCCATTTTGGATATAGCTTTTAATGTCAGCTATAATCGTGATATAAGAAGGTTAATTGGTAAATCGGTGATTCGTTCACTCGAATATTTTACGCCATTGATTAAATTATTATCAAACTGCAAGTCTGTCAAAAGTGGAAGAAAAATTTTGGTGAAACACGCCTCGATATCATTAATTAAATTATTAATTAAATCTGTAGCTTTCAAGATATTCAAACATGGACAACCAAAACCGATCAAATATAAGCGTTAAGGACTTCAAATATGTATTAAAAAAGTTTGTTGATGAGCAAGTGGGAAAAGAACAGTTCCAAAAGCTTATCGAGGACATATTAAAAAGTGAACGTTTAACACCAGAGCAAAAATATCATTTACTTTTGGCAGCGAGAAATAAATTATCATTAATATTGAATAATGTCAAAAGCGCCGAGAAAAAAAATTTACTAACTACCAATACATCATCAAACGCTGTAAGTGGTTTTGCGGATGAATCGACCCCACCCACAGAACCTCCAGCAGAAAATACACCCCCTGAAACTAAACAAACACCGTTCAACACGCCTGAGCAATCCAATGAATCGTTTTTTCCAGTTCAACTGTATCCACGGACGGATGAACACCCTAAAGCGTCTAAACAGAGTAGCAGCACTCCACATCGTCCAACCCAGGAATCGTCAGTTAAACGCAACTTACTAAATTTTCGAGAGCCTGTTGCGGAAAATGAACAACGAGGTCACGACGATCAAGGCAACGGCGACGACGACGACGACGACGACGACGAAAGCGAAAGCGATAGCACATTATCACCTAAAGATGGACGCGTAAAAAAAGGTGTGCCCAAGATTCAAATAAAAGATGAAGATCCGAATATATTGTCAGATAAAATGAGGGAAATGCACAGAAGATATATGCATAGAGCGTGGGTCGATACTAATAATCAAATTATTACTGATAATGCGAAGGTAGTAAAAAATTCGAATTATTCTGATATAATTCGATATTTGGCTACAATTGTGCTAAAAAAACTCGGTGAACCCGCATTTATACGAAAAAATCCAGATAAACCGTTGGGGTTTGAAGATTTCTGGCGTCACATGACAACGCTACAACATCACACGCGCGCTGACCACAAACGACAATTACTGGATCTAATCGGTAAGGGAAAAAAAAGAAATAGGAAAATCAAACGTAAGCGTTCCAAGATATCACAACCGCAAAACATTCAGTGGTTGCAAAATACTTGGTAACTCGATATGAATAAAAAGAGTAAAGAAGCGTTATTGAAATACTTGTGGTATGGTAAATATAAAAAAGGAAAATTGTTGGCAAAAAAGATAACGCAGGGATTGTTCGCGAGAGCGCAAGTTCTTTACAACGAGTCAAACAAATATGACAAAACAATAACACAAAAATTTGTCACAGAATGGTTAAAAAAACAAACGGGATACGTTTTGACGAAACAAACAAAAAGGTCTAAAAGAAACACGCGTCCCGTAATTAGCACAGGTATTTACGACTGTCTAAGTATAGATTTGGCTTTTTTAGGACCACCTAAAACTAACTACGGGAACACCGCCGTACTGTTAGCAGTGGATACTTTTTCAGACATGATACATTTTAGAATATGCAAAACAAAAGCCGCGCCACACGTTACCAAAAAGTTTGAAGAAATTCTACGTGAAATTGAAGCGAGGGGTGGTAGTGTTGAGACAGTATTTTGCGACTATGCAGCATAATTTCTGAGTAAGGAATTTACTGAATTTTTATCAAATGAAAAAATAACACTAACTCCATTAGCCAGTTACCAGAAAAATTCACCCGTTGAGAAAGTAATTTCAACTATTCGACTGAAATTAGCTAGGTTTTATGCCACCACAAAACATAAAAGATATTACTTTGCATTGCGATCCATTATCGATGCTATAAATAGAACCCCGCACAAATATTTAGACAGTAAAGCGCCTATTCAGTTGAACATTTTAGACAATCGTGAAATCTTTAAAAAGAGATTTCGCCCAAAACTCGAACGAGGATCTTTGAAAAACATAGCTCCAAAAAAGAGACCAAAAGTCAAATTCTCAATTAACGATCCCGTGAGGGTACGCATCCACAAAACGTTTGCAAAGTCTACGGATCAGAAGTTTTCATCAAACATATATTACATTGCAAAAATTAAGCACAATTTTTGGCCATATACTTATTATATTTCCAAAGTGAAAAACGCGTCCAATTCTGAAATATTACCTAAAGTTTATTACGCCGAGGATTTGGTCAATGTTGAAGAAAACGCGCTGTCGAAAGATGGTGGCGATGACTGAATCAGTACCCGTTTCTCAAACAATCGCAACAAACGACGACGAGGCAGCAGAGACAATCGATCAATTCATACCCATGCAACCTAATAGAAAAACACTAACATGTAATATAAATAAAAAGATATTTGCTCAAATAGGCATATCAGTGGTACAATTATTGACCGTGATTATTATTCTGGTTTATATTTCAACGCGATTACCACCAAATATCATTGCCAAAAAATCTCCAGAAATATTAAGAGCATTCCTGAGAGTTTTTGATAAAAATTCTGCTCAAGAACACGTTTATGATTTAATTTTTGCTAATCAGCATAATACAGTCCAAAATGGAACCAAAATCTAATGAATATCATATTGACGTTATTTTAGAGACTAACAATGAAGACTGTACGGCATCAAATATGGTTTACGATTTTCCCAGTAATATACAATTCAATTTGTCTCAAAATTGGGAAATCGGTTTAACGTCATTGTCGTTTACGCATTTAGACAGAACAGAATCTATTCTTGAACACGATCAAGAAGAGTATTACATGGTATATGATTTTAATAATAAATTTCATTATGGAAAAATGGATTTCTCCAATCTTACGGTCAAAGGAAAGTTTCTCAAAATACCGAGTGGAGACGATTTGATCAATTGTCTCAAAGAAACGTTTCAAAATGCTGTACAGTGTGAGAGTTTGAAGGAGTTGAAAGAAATGAATGTACCATACTGGCACGAAATGTTCGATTCAATAGAAGCATATCAAAGGCCGGCAACTAAATTCTTTTTACCCAAACCCCCAGGCGTTAGAAGAAAACGTCAACACGTACCCTTTGAAGATTTTAAGGATAACAATTACGGGCTGGCTAATATAGGAAATTCATTATATTTGCTACGTCATGAAAAGCTTTCTCCGATATCCGAAAGTGAGACAGAGACGGAAAGTGAAACAAAAATAAAACCTACGCTGGATTTTCAAGCACACGGGAAAAATGCTTTTGAAGTAAAAACAAACGTTCCAATGATCATGTTATCAGATCCCATGAGAAATTTGTTATCATCGAACAATCATTTATTGAATGACGGGGCTTTGATATATCCGGGCTCAGAATTCTTTCGTGGGACTCAAATGGTATATATAACCGAAGTTTCGTCACTCCGAAAAACTTTATTCGGCTGTAATAAGGTGTGTCTGGGGAACATTTTCTTGGACAACGCAAAGCTCATTCAAAACATTGATTATCACACAAAATTACAAAAGTTTCATTCATTCGATTCAGTTTACACCAATCGACTACAGTTTTCTTTTTTCTTTGAGAACGGCTCATATGTTAAAACAATACCAGATTCTAGAATTTTTATGTCATTAACTTTGAGGAAGCGTCCTATATTACAATAATAAATATGGATCACCCCGAATCTGAAAAAGAGTGCGCAAAAATCCATAAGTTTAATTACGGTGTATACAAGACACCTGACGCGGCGTTTTACGAAAATAATATAATGAAAAAAGCAAATTTTACCGGTTTAGTCGGGTTAGGAACACCCGGTATAGCTTCAACTAGATCATTAACTGAACCTCTGATAACCAGCGAAGGTCAACAAGTCACAAAGTCAATTAAGGACACAGCAGAAAAAACAAAAAAAAGACAGAAATATGTTAAAAAGAAGGTTGGGAAAGGTAAACGGCAAAGTGGCGTAAAAAAGGGAGGAGGTAGGAGAAGAAAACGGCGCGGTAAAAAAGGTTTACCTCCTTGGTTAAAAAAGGCTGGTAAAGGAAAAAAGAGAACTGGCAAGGGGCGTAAAAAGAAGTTTAAAAAGAAGAAATATCCCATTTCGATTCCGGTATTTCCAAGGTAGGTATCACCTAATTAATTCGTCTATATAAGCCGGTAAATAAGGGATCACTCGTCAATTGTACAAAATGGCTGCCTCGACTGCGAACACGGAAGGAACCACATTTTTTCAACCTGAAACGGCATTAAAACAGAAACCCGATCCGTCATCAAGTTTCGTATCATCTAATGATGTTGAGTATTGGTCAGCCCCGTCTGTTGATACAACTTTTGTTCAATCGCAACTTTTTGAAATTCCCCTCACAATGCAACATTCAGATTATAACACATCTTGGTCATGGACGATTGATACGTCACAATATTACATCGATTTGTCAAATGTTTACGTTCGCATGCAAATAAAAGTAGTCAAACCCGATGGAACTAATATACCAACATCCGAACAAGTTGTTGGGCCACCGCCAGCGACAAAAATAATATCGGACAGAATCGCGTTGATACCGGGCTTTGGGTCAACTTGTTGGCGTAACGTAAGAATTTTTAGTAAAGATGCATTATTATTAGATTTGACGGACAATTTCGGTTACATGATGCTCATGAAAAATAAATTATTGACAAATATGGATGAAATTTATAAAGAGAAAGAACGACACGGATTTTTTAATGAACAGTACACACCGGCGATACGAGAAGACACGAACAAAAGCTTTAGAGAACGAGCTAAGCAAATAGCAGGAAGCAAAACATGTGTCATGTACTCAAAGCTAGATTTAGATATGTTTACAACTAAACCCAAATGGCCGGCAGGTTTCCCGCTAACAATAGAATTGGTTAGACACAGCGATCAGTTTTGCATAGATTGTTTTGACGACGAATACGTTGATGCGGCTAAAACTTATAAAATAAAAGTACTGAGAATACAATTATTTGCCCTACACCTACAACCCAGCGCGCAATGCGCCATCGCAGTGGAAAAGACGGCGATAAAAAGACCGTTGAAACTTCATTTTCTCAATACTCGCGTAATTAGGGTGAATGTACCTGGAAACTTGAAACAAACATCTCAGCAAGCCATATACGCTGGAAAGTTACCAAGTTTTTGTCTAGTTCAAATGATTACTGGAGATAGATACCTAACTCAAGATGTATCAAAAGCAAAGTTTTGCTTCACCCCGGAAAAAATTGAAAGAGCGGCAATGTTATTTGGAGCTGCGCGCTACCCAATGGTACCTTACTATTTTGATCGAGACGAGGCAAGATCGACGGACTGCGGATATCCACTGGCTTTCACTGAACTGTATAGATGCCTAAGAAAAAATTTTAATGTTAAAAACTGCCTAACGTATGATGAATTTAAGTCAAATATGTTTGCTTTAGCTTTTGACCCAGTAGTATGCCCAGTAAATGCCGAAAAAACTGATCTATTGTCGATTGGTTCATTAGGCTTAGATTGCTCTTTCCACGAACCAACACCGGCCGAGGGTTTGGTCATACTAGTGTATTGTTTTTCTATTGCATCACTACATTTACACCCCGATCGGACCATTTTGTCAAGCGCCAATTACTAATTAAGGCGATAATTGGATTGTGGACAGGGGAGTTTGGTTGTGTGAAAAACGGAGCGAGGGGGGATGGATGTGTCAGATATAAAGACTATTATAAATGGCGACGCGACATTGAACAAAAATGGTACGAGGTGCATAAATCTCAGTGATAGCAATTTAAACAACGATATCACAGTGGGAAAGGGGGCAGTGTGTTTCTTACAATATCCTGATTTAACTTGGGGGCATTTTATATCCATGTATAGGATAACGCGTAATCACGTGTTCATTTTCGATTCATTAGGCAGGAAAAATTTATCTCAAAGAGTGATCAGTGATATAAAAATGCAGTTTGATAACAATTGCATTTTTTCATTTAATAACGTTGTGATACAAAAAAAAGCTGCCGATACGTGAGTAGTGAGTACCTAAGATAAAGACAGCACATTCCGCAATCCGTGGACAGAAAAGAGACACACTTTAAAATTCATTTTTTTTTAAATTTTAAAAACGGTAGATGGAGGAACGGACTCCAGGGGCGTATGCGCTGTTGTTATTTATGTACGCATATTTATTTTGTCACTGCGCGTGGTGTTTACGTTGTAATCTATTTTTCACATGCGTGTGGGTACTGTGCCACTTTCATGCATAGCGTTTTTCTGTGTGTAATTCCATGCATACAGAATTGATGTGTATATTTACAAACTTTGTCAAATGGGAACGTATTTATTTACGTTATCAAATTCGGAAGTAAATCATATTCTGATGTAACAACAAAGTCACTCATGTCTAAGGTACCGTACATTAAGTAAAAATATCAATCTTTGTATATTTATCAAATCACAGTTTTACACAGTTACTCATCCATTTCTTCGCCACTGTCGTCGCTCAAATTTACGTCAGTGACCTCATTTCCCTCACAAATGGGACAATTGAAAAATCCAGTAATCACCAATTCCTTGTGTTCATCGATTTCAGCAGTGATACTTTTCTCAACTGTAAAACGAATGAGTTTGAACTGATCAAAGAATTTCCCTAAAATTTTTCAAATTTTTCTAACTTTCTTTCAAATTCTCACAGCTGTCCCCAGAATCAGCACTGCAATCTTTGCATACATAAGTACCATTCTCTACAGCCTTTTTGTGCTCCAATTTGTATTTTTTGCATTTTGCCAAAATATACTTGATGGGAGCACATTCATTTACGTACCCCGCAGAGCACAGCGAATTTATACTGGCAGCCCGCACCAAAGTCCAAATGGGGTATTTAGATTGGTCCACAGCTTTACCACTTTTCAAAAGAACATTCACTTTCACCAATGTCCCAATATGCTTATTGAAAAATTCGATTCTCTGCTGCATTTCCAGTAGCCTAGCATCAGTCCATTTTTTCAGGGATGCATGCTGAATGCAAATTTTTTATTTTTATTCATGAATTGTTATTTAAATAATTCCCAGTTTTACCCAAACCTACCTCCTCAATCAGGTTATCCCTGATGTATTCCATGTCACACAATCTTTGCCCAGTATGCATGACACCCCAAATGTCCATCACGGCAATGGATTTTATTTGGTGGAGACTTTCTACCATTTTGGCCCGACATTTTTCAATCATATCTTTGGTCAGATCCAGCGGGAGATATTCCCCACGGGCTAGTTCCAACACAGACAAGTTCTGTGTGATAAAGATGGGGTATTTTGCAATTTTATAATGACACAAATTTATAAATGTTTTGAGAAAAAATATAATGACTGACGTTTTTGTCCCTCGAAATAGTGTCCAAAATCAAATTGTAGTTATTGTATACTTTGTTTATGACCCTGAATGAGTCACGCATGCGCCATTTCATGCAATTCACACCCAAATTATCATCATCACTGTCTGAATCTTCATCGATGCTCATATCATCTGAGCAATCGCTGTACATTGTGTAGTCACTTTCCGTTTCCGTTTCTGTCTCACTATCTATTTCCGACCAAAAATTTGAGCTCTCTGAATCGCTCTCAGGCTCAATTTTTGGAATTTTTGCGCCACCGCCAAGGATCACGCGGTAGCAACCGCATTCGCGGCAGCTGATAATTGAAATGTTTTATGATTGCATGACATTTGACATTTTACAGGGTGATTTACAGAAAAGTTTTAATATTCCATGACATTTGACATTTTACAGGGTACTTTACAAAAGGTGTTGTATTTGTGACATTTGACATTTTACAGTGGTCCATTTTACAAACACATATGAATTAACTCACTTGTGTTCATTTGTGAAGGATGTGGGACACCACATGGGTGCCGGTGGTTGCTCTTGCAAAACGGGCGCCTGAGGCGGAGGCGGCAAATCAGAAGTCGCATTTTCCGGCACAAAAAACGTTTCATTCTCCGCCGCTGCAGGATTGGTTGGCGGCGGGGGCGTTGGCGTCTGCAGCCGGCGCGGCGCCATCATCCATTCAAGGGCAGCCTTATCTCTCGCGGCGTCGTCGCTATTGTACGGCGGCGGCGGTGGAGATGTTGGCGACGACTCAACCACGGCGGCGACGACAGCGGAAGTGTTTTCACCTCGCGACGGCGGCGTTGAAAAACCCGGTGGCCAATAAGGGGACGATGTAGGTGAATATACCGGTGAATTGTTGCCAGGCCATTGTGGTGGGGGAGAAGTCGGTGAATAACTGCGTGTGGGGACAAAGTTTGACAATTTACATGACATTTGACACTTTACATGATATTTGACACTTTACATGACATTTGACACTTTACAAGACATTTGACACTTTACAAGACATTTGAAAAGCTCTCACACATTTTCTTTTCCATGAGTAAAGTTTCAAGGACATTTTCAAAATGACACCTATTTACCTCGGTACATCGCCGGCCGCACCAGTTATTGGGCCATCGAAAGTGTTGGATTCCATTTTATTTTTGGTTTTTGGTTTTGTTTCCTTCACTTTTGAAAATGTTTTGAAACTTTACTTAAACTCCACATTTTATACTGACACCAAAATATTAAAATATGATTTAATTATTTTATAAATTTATTTTAATTTTACACATATAATGCAATCTAAATAACCTTAATAATTTAAATAATTTGCTAATCACATCTTGATCCAATTTGTCAAGTTGTTTAATTCAATTTCACGGTGTCCTAATTTGATTAAGTGTATACATGTACAGTAACACCTTACGTCGTCTGGTCTGGCCTCATCGGGAAGAAGTTTTGCTGTAAAAATATCTGAGTCACTGAGTCACGTAAATTTGGGTGGGGAGGCAGCGGCAAAAATTACCCAAAGAAATCAAGTTTTTACACTTTTTTCTGTTCAATCTTAATACATTCATATTTGGTTTGTATTTGCGTGGGGTGGTGTCTGGGGTGGTGTGTTTAAAAATGTGATTGAGGAAAATAGGATTATGTTGTTATCTTATTAAATAACAATAAATTGTATATTTTTTGATGAAAAAGGAATGCTTAGTAAATTAGATTAAATTTTGGAACACTTTTAAGTGTTCAAGTTCCTAATTCAATGACAATAACTGAAAATACATAACTTGATGGTTTTTTTGTGTCTGCTTTATACAAAATGCAAATTCAGTCTGGTATATATTTGATCAAACCTAAGGAAAATTATAAAAATGTCTTTGAAATTTTATATATTTTTTTTGCTCACATGTCTTTTTACTGAAGCTATTAAAGAACCTAAGGGCAAGTCTGGCGCACACGACAAAATTTTCGATGAAAATTTGGAAGAATTTTTTCGAGCGTACAACGCAGGTGTTGTTATAATATTATAATTTTTTATTTTTAAATAAATTTTTAAGTCAAAATTTTTACAGATAATTGTGATTTGAGTGAAAATCAACAAAATCCTAATGTCCCATGCTCATCGGGTGCTGCAATAAATACAGTGATTGTTGGGGGTTCACAACCCCAACAGCAAGGGGGTACACAACCCCAACCACAAGGAGGTACACAACCTCAAATACACCGGAACACTGAATTTCAAGGACAAATTCAACAGCAGGTGCACTCTCAACATCAAAATGTACCCCAAAATAACGGGGTTGCACAATTGGTTACCCCATTACACACCCAAGTGCCTCATATGCATTCCTATGGGTCAAACCAGCAACCAAATCCTCAATTGTTCACAACTGTACCATATCAAGTGCAACAGAATTCACAGGTTTTCTGTTTTTAGCTATGTAATGTTGATTTGTATCAATATTTTTAGTGTTTTTTCAGGTACCATACCCCGGTAATAGAATGTCATCAACAGTACCTGTTTCAGTACAAGCAGGGCATCATCCCACCCCTCAAGTAGCTCACCCTACACAAGTAGGGCATCAACCTTCACAGCAACAAACAACATTTATGCCACCAGTTCAAGAAAACAAGTATGTTTAAATTGAAAAAATTGTTGTCTAGTGTGATATTTTACCCCATTGTTTACAGTTATGCAACACCAAGGGTCACATGTTTTCAAACAATCTATAGAATGCTCCCCATACCACCAGTGAATCCAATTAATGGAATTGTTAATGTGGAAGCACATCCATTTTTTCGTGATATGGATGTCAGGCAAATGAACAGTTTCAATCAATTTAGGTATGGGATAAAATAT
Organism: Sphaerolaimus hirsutus; assembly: GCA_964036195.1. Taxonomy (NCBI): domain Eukaryota; kingdom Metazoa; phylum Nematoda; class Chromadorea; order Monhysterida; family Sphaerolaimidae; genus Sphaerolaimus; species Sphaerolaimus hirsutus. The sequence continues at coordinate 47,496 of CAXIWS010000111.1, forward strand.
TTTAATATTTAATAAATTGTTTCAAAAAAATGTATTTTTAATATTGCAGAACCTTGGGCCAACTTGTTAGATCAGGTGGTTGTCCTATACTCTGTCAAATGTGTGTCAAATGTCAACAAAAATGAAATAATCACAGTGAAATGTATTTGTGTGTACAAGTTTTCACTATTTTACATGACATTTGACATTAATTTTTACTGGGTTTGGGACAACACCCTGGTATGATTGAAAGGTTTACGATGTGGACACCTAGTATGGGTAATTTAATCAACATAGACGACTGTGCAGTCTTACTAGTTTTTGTACGTCTATTCTACTCACCTTAGTATTTACATATATTACAACACAAAAATTGTTATTCAATTTCTCAGGCTGCCTTTGGAAATACCATTGCGACATTTCTGCATATGCTGGGGATTGGTAAAATGATGGGGCTGAATGGCACCGTACAAGCAATTATGAACGATTATTTCATGCATGATGTTCTTAATATATTTAATGTCAGCCCCGTACTTAGAGAACTTATTTTTACAAATATTTGGACATTAGATGGCATTGCAATTGGTTTTGTTAGGACTGTAAATGACCTATTTGTTCTAAACAGTTCCCCTATCTTACATAAATACATGCTGACTAGTTTTATGAGGTATCAAGGTATTTTAAGGATTAAAAATATCATCCAAAATGCATTACTAGATTCTACATCTTCTGAACACATACTGTTGATTCATTTCATTCATGTGTTTCTTAATTATTACACAAATAGACCTAGAATGTCTTAGAATATTTTGATTCAAATTACCATTTTACACTAATAAATGTTCAGTTCAAAAAAGAAAATTTGATTTGACACGCACACACGCACAAATATCACAACAACGCAACAACGTAAATAAACTATACAATTCCATAAGTCAGAGTGTTAATTCAATTCCGCAAGTGGAGGTGTAAAAATCCCATGGAAAAACTAACCATTTTAAAACTAAAACGCATGTGAAAATCGATCTGAGCAGTTGTAATATAGTGCACAATCTTGCAGACTCCAAATCATGTAGAAAGTTCAGATGTTTCTTGTTAAAATTCATTGAGAGGGACTGACATGTAATACAAGATTGTTTACAACGAGGGAAACATTTCGAACAAATCATGCTTTGTTTATGTAACACGTATAAAACCCTCTATAAAATTGGCACCCGGCCAAGTTGGCCAGTCGCGGGTCGGATATCAGCTATTTTTGACTCGATATCGAATATTGAATAAATTAAAACTTCGCGAGTCAAAAATAGCTGATATCCGAACCGTGTGGCGATTCGCCCGCCGTCCCACCGCGTCGGGCAACTGTTTACCCGACTTGAAAATCGGGTACGACCTTTGGTACGATTGGGTACCAATCAAACATGGCTGCTACTCGAGTTGCGAAGGATTCGGACGTATACAAAATCGCTGGGTCGCGCCCGATTTTCTAGTCGGGTCAAAAGTTGCCCGACGCAGTGGGGTGGCGGGCATATCGACACGCTGTTCGGATATCAACCATTTTGACCCGAGAACTTTTAATTTATTCGATGTTCTCGATATCGATAGTTAACGGGTCAAAATGGTTGATAGCCGAGCAGCGTGTCGATTCGCCCGTCGCACCACTGCGTCGGGCAACTTTTGACCCGACTAGAAAATCGGGCGCGACCGCGACCGAATGTTTTGCTTAGATGATACAATAAAAAAAGCTGGACCACACCCAATTTCTGAATCGAACTAAAGGTCGCGCCCGATTTTCTAGTTGGGTCAAAAGTTGCCCGACGCGGTGGGGCGGCGGGCGAATTGCCACGCTGCTCGGCTATCGACCATATTGACTCGAGAACTTTTAATTTATTTGATATTCTCGATATCGATAGTTAACGCCGTAAACATCGATCTCGAGTCAATATGGTTGATATCCGAACAGCGAGGCAATTCGCCCGCCAGCCCACCCGCGTCGGGCAACTTTTGACCCGACTAGAAAATCGGGCGCGACCAAATACTTTGCTTAGATGATACAATAAAGAATGCTGAACCACACCCAATTTCTGAATCGAGCTAAAGGTTGCACCCGATTTTTGAGTCGGGTCAAAAGTTGCCCGACGCGGTGGGGTGGCGGGCGAATCGCCTCGCTGTTCGGATATCAACCATTTTGACTCGAGATCGATGTTTACAGCGTTAACTATCGATATCGAGAATATCAAATAAATTAAAAGTTCTCGAGTCAAAATGGTTGATAGCCGAGCAGCGTGGCGATTTACCCGCAGCCCCACCGCGTTGGGCAACTTTTGACCCGACTCAAAAATCGGGCGCGACCCAACAACTTTGTTTACGTGCGAATCTTACGCAACTCGAGTAGCAGCCATGTTTGACTGGTACCCAATCGGATCAAAGGTCGCACCCGATTTTCGAGTCGGGTAAAAAGTTGCCCGACACAGTGGGACGGCGGGCGAATCGCCACGCCGCTCGAGTAGTAGTCATTTTTGACTGGCTAATGTATTTAAAATGTAAAACATCGATGTCGAGAGTATCAAAAAATTTGCCAGTCAAAAATGGCGACTATCCGAGTCGCGTGGCGGTTCGCCAGATTTTGAGTTGGGTAAAAAGTTGCCTGACACGGCGGGACGGCGGGCGAATCGCCACGCGACTCGGGTAGTCACCATTTTGACTGGCAAATATTTCGATATTCTCGACATCGATGTTTTACTTTGTAAATACATTAGCCAGTCAAAAATGACAACTACCTGAGCAGCGTGGCGGTTTGCCCGCCGTCCCACAGTGTCGGGTGACTTTTTACCCGACTCAAAATCGGGCAAAACGAAAAATCATTTTTCAGGATGGCTGGCACGGTTTTTTTCGTCGTCGCGCTGGCCGGCGTGCTGCTCGGTCCCGCGGCGGGCGGCACTCCGTGCGATGGCGTCTTGTGCACCTGCACAGCTGGCGTCGCCCGGTGCGAGGTTAAGCCGGAATACGACCTCGACACGTGTGTTTGGGTGTTGGGTGTTGGGTATCGGGTTGGGTATTGGGTATCAGGTCGGGTATTAGGTTTTTACTGATGAATTTAAGGGTGGATAATCGGGGTGTTTCGGAGTGGGTTTGGGGTGAACCAAAAAGGTATTGGGTATCGGGGTTGGGTATCAGGGATTAGTTGTTGGGGATATGGGTGAGTATATACACATAGTGTTTGGGACAAAAAATATTGAAAAATCATCCCGCAGGTATTCGATCAACAAGCAAATTCACCAGTTGATCGTCAAGGCCCCCGTCGACACCATGTGCCAGGCCCTAAAAAGAAAGTTCCCCCGCGCGCGCAAATACCAGTGCGACACGGTTGGTTTTTTATTACCCAAAATAAGGTAAAGCACCAAATTTTGGTAGCAATGTTTGGGTAATCGTAGGGCGCGAACGCTGGCAACCCCGCGCACTTCACCGGCACCACCGTTGACACGCGCCATATCACTGCGGCGGTTGAGCGAGTCACTCAAGCGGTTGGTATCATGTACCGATATTAATCCCATTCATTGGAAAGTGACATTTTACCAAACAGTTTTCCACGACATTTGACATTTTACAGGGCATTTTACAGGGTAGTTTATTGAACATTTTTCATGACATTTGACATTTTACAGGGTATTTAACTAGTAGTTTACCAAACATTTACAGGGTATTTTACGGGGTAGTTTACCGAACTTTTTATGGGACATTTGACATTTTACAGGGTATTTTAAGGGGTATGGGGTATTTTACATTACATTTGTCATTTTATGGGCGGTTTTTATAGAACCATGACTTTTGACATTTTACAGGAAATTTTATGGGACATTTTACTGCACACTTTACGGGATTATTTTACGGGGTATTTTACATGACATTTGTCATTTTATGGGTGGTTTTTATAGGACATTTTACATTACACATAACATTTTACATGACATTACACAGACACAATTTTCAATGAATGTGGTGCGCACTATTTATAATACATAAATATAAATTGTTTTAATGGTACGCAGGCGCAGAGTGGTGAGTTGACTAGCCTATCCTTTGGTGTTGACTCACATAGCACTAGCCCAATCACCACTGCTACTGCTCCCACAAGTACGTCTATTACTGTGGAGACCAGTACCGCTGCTGAGTTGACAACACCGATCAACAAACCTAGTTGGATGGTGGTCAAAAATCCCCAAAAGGCCATGAGTCTTGGTGCAGGATACAATCTGCACACTGTGAATGTGACGCTTGTGCAAGGAAATGCCCGTGCGCAACCCCACCGCCCACTGTAACCCCTGAAAAGTGTACCCCGCAAATAATTTGGGTGTGTTTTTTGACATTAGAAACTGAATCAAACACGTGGAAATGTTTCAATTCAGATATCCACTTTTTAGATATCCCCGTTGCCGCCAAATGCCACGTCGCCAGTACCCCCCACACCTTTCACTACCCCTCACCCCCCAACCACACCAGCTATTCAATCTATCACAACCACCAAACCGATTTCCCTACCCCAGCCAAAATGTGATTTCTATGAGGCTGCTCGAACCGTATTGGGTGACAAAGAGCGTTTTGAAAGACTGTGCCAAACTTATGCGCCCAATTTGTATACACCATCCACACCAGAGTGAGTTGATCTGTGTTGTTGTTTTTACTACCTGAAAATCAATAACATGTTTGGTTATATTAAGTTGCGTGTTATAGAGAAGCAGCACTACCCGCCACGTCTTCATTGGTGGAACTAACCACTAATGCTATAATACCAACCACAGCTACCACAACGACGAGTTCAGCACTTTCTAACCCCACTGATGCTGTCAAAGTGGCATCAGTGATTCATAGAGAAAGTGCAAAATTGGTCCAGCGGGATATTGGTGATGGTGTTGATGTGTCTGATGGTGGCGGCGATCCTAATCCCACTGAGGGCAGTGTTTTTGTGGTGGATGAGGATTTGACGGCCAAGGTATATCACCGGTACACCTAGAATAGAAAACCTAGAATAGAAAACCTAGAATAGAAATCTTTTGGTTGCCTAGTGAGAAAGAATAAATAGGTTTGGTTAAAAAACAATTTTTTCAAACTCCTTTTTTTAAATTTTTTTTCAAACTTATGTTTGCCATTTTCCATGATTTTTGACAATTCGCATGACATTTGACATTTTACACGTCTTTTTAAGCATTTTTGACATTTTACACAACTTTTAGGTATTTTTGACGCTTTGCATGACATTTTACACGTTTTGACACTTTGCATGACATTTGACGTTTGACACAGCTTTTTAGGCATTTTTTGACACTGCATGACATTTGACATTTTACGTGGCTTTTTAGGGTCGCAAATTTAATGGTTTCGCTGAGCGAAATCACCTAAAAAAACTCAAATCGTAACCAAACCTATGTTTCCTACCAGAAATACACCAAATCAACATTTTACAGGTGGACAGACTCACCGTCACCGTGAATCAGATCGCCGAGGCGGTCCAGCTTTTGGCGGACGGCGTCGCCCGCTTGGAGGCCGCCGTTGCGCGCGTGGAGCAGTACCTGGACAACTGGGGGCTGAAAGTGTGGGATTGGGGCTCGCAATCGGGCTCCAACCTGTTCACTTTCATTGTGGCATACTGCGTGCAGTGGCTCCTGAGGGTCAGTTTTCAAAAAACAAAACAAAAAAACCCCACTTTTCAGTCACCCAAATTTTCAAAATCCCACTTTTTCAGTACCTGTCCGATAGGTACTGCCGCGGCCCGCGCCCCCGGCAGATTCAGATGCGGGAGCTGTCGGGGCCCAGTCCCGCGCAGGCGCTGCCCGGCCCGGCCCAGATCCCGGCGCCGGTCGCCCCGGCGCAGGTGTCCGAGCACCGCTTTGCCCCGGACAGCTCCACCCTCCGCAGCACCACCACCGGCGTGGTGTATTCGGTGCCGCCGGCAGGTTGTTGTTTTCACAAGTTGACAAAAACTTGTTGCCACTTGACAAAAATCATAGCGCCACTTGACAAAAAAAAACATCAGTTGAATATTCAACCGAGCGAGCTTTTTTGTCAAGTGGCGCTATGTTTTTTGTCAAGTGGCAACAAGTTTTTGTCAACTTGTGAAAATAGCAATAGGCGCAGCCGCCCCAGCCTCCGTAGCCCCCCCGCCGCCCCCCCGCAACGACATGGCGGTGGTTCTGAAGCGCATGGATGCCATGTCGGCGGACCAGCAGGCTCTGTTCGATGGCATCGCCGACATGCATTGTTGGTGCCTTTTAATGAATGAAGACACGCACCGTTGGTACCATTTTCTGAATGAAACACACCATTTTACATGATTTTTGACAACATGCATGACATTTGACAGACACTTTTGCTTGCAACTTTCGACAATTTGCATGACATTTAAAAAACGCCTTTATTTTCACACGACTTTTGACACTTTGCATGACATTTGACACCCTCTCGAGATGACAAACGCATCACCCTCCCCCTCAGAGAACCTGATGAATTTCACCGGCGACAGTCTGGTGGGCGGCGGCGCCGGCCCCGGCGCCAGCGGCAGCAACCGCACCTACCAGGTATTTACTGGAAACTCTGTGAAACTACTCTGTGTAAAATGATGTGCAAAAAATTGTCATTTTTACAAAGGGCTACAACTCGCCGGGCGAGCGCGACCGCAGCATGCGCCACGCCTACGGCACAGCCGGCCGCGGCGTGCAGCGCTCCGCGTCCGGGCTCGGGCAGAGCAGCAGCGTGGTGCCCCAGCACCGCGGCGGCGCCCCTGGCACCGTCGACGCCAGGGACGAGTTTGAAGACAGTGCGTTTAGCTGTCTTGTCTTGTCTTGTTCAAATGAACAACGCCGCCTTCGCAGTGCTGCTCTGAGCGTTCGGTGGTGGCAGCGGCGGCGGCGGGCGGCAGGCGGGCGGCAGGCGGGCGGCAGGCGGGCGGCAGGCGGGCAGGCGGTCAGCGGCGGGTAGTGGTAGGCGTTTGTGAGGCGTTGTGAGGTGTTTTTTTTCTTGTTTCCGCCTGCGTTTTGTAGCTTTTTTGCGCGTTGTTTTGTAGCATGCAAATCACAAATGTATGTCTTTTTTCCACTGGCCAATATCCAACTGAGAACGTTTATACATTCGTGATTTGCATGCCTGCTCGTTCCAGGGTGTGATTTATTACCTGTGCCATGGTTCAGGTAGAATACAACGAAATTTTGTAGATTTACAGCAAAAAAAAAACCCTGAACCTCGGCACTTTATTCTGCGCTCCGTGCCATTGCATTTCTCTTTTACGGAATGGGTTCGCAATATCCTCCGAATTCGAAAAAAACCCGAACCCATTCCGCTGTTTCATTGCGTTTTTTGTGCGAGGAGGGTTTGCAGTCTTTTCTATATTGCTGTTCGTTCAGGTGAATTTTCAGGGAAAAACAAACATTCGAACCCTGCCCGCCTCTCTCGTTTGGTGCTATTCACGCGCGCCGGTATATTTTCGCAGCAATGCCCTTGCAGACACTTTACCACCAACGTAAAACAGAAATATATACGGTAATCATTCATTGTAGGTAGGTAGGTAGGTAAACGGTACGGTACGGTAGGTAGAAAGGTATGTACGGAACAGTAAATTCTAAATCTATCTGAATGCAAGGGCATTTGTTTTTTCACTTTTAGGCATTCCCACTTTACATTCCCATTTCAAAAGTGCATTATATAAACGTCCCAGTGCATTTACATCTAGTATAATTAGCTTTAACACCGCGGTGCATTGAGAAAGGAAATTTTTATTTTGTTGCTATCCAGCCACACACACTGCGCCAAACCATCCTTTCCCATTGCAGCGTGGTGCTTTCGGTTTGTTGTTGTTGTTTTTTTGTTGAGTCTGTCGATTTGAGAGGCTATTTGATTTTTATTCACCTGCCGCCCGCCCAGTGTCATAAATATGAAGATAATCATTGAGAAAAAATGTGGAAGGGTATCAACGCGCACCCTTCTATTCACGGCAACAGAAGCGGAAAGGTGTAGGTAGGTAGGCACACGGTCGGAAAACAGCACAGATGCGTTGATAGCCTTGTCAATTTATCCACCATCACAAAAAATCACTTTACACAATCAATTGTTCACGCCGCCGCTGGAGAGGTTCCAGCTGGTTGGCGAGGCGGGTGAAGTGGTGTATGTTGGCGAGCACGGTGTTGGTCAACAGAAATTGGCGAGTACGGCAATTGGCTCACCTGTACCACTCAGTGCAGCTAATTTTGCGATTTTTATTACCAGGTTGGATAGGTATCATTAGGTGTCTGTCGCTGTGATTGCTGGAGGCAGCCAATCTGGGGCGGTTCACTGCAATGTGCGGTTTGTTCGGGGTCCTTACTTTTACTGTCGGCCTCGTCGGCCGACAGTAAAAGTAGGACAGTAAAAAATAGGTAGTAAAAAATAGGTTTTTTTTTAGGGTTTTTTAGGAAAAAATAAGAGTAAAAAAGTAAGAGTAAAAAAATAGGATTTTTAGGCGCGAGGCCTTTTTTACATTTTTTACATTTTTTACAAAAAAAAGAAAAAAAGAAAAAAATTACAAGCTCTGTGCCAAAGGCAGTTTCCGTCGCAATCCAGGGCTGGCGTCTCATCCATCTCTAAGCGATCCAAGTGATCCAGAAATTTCATATCAAATAATGGATGACACGAGTACCCCACCAGTTGCCAAGCCTTTACGATGGCCTTTCTACCATCGCATGGGGTAATTTTACCATCATCGGGCCAATCGTGATAAAGCCCTTCGGCGATGTCATTAGCCCCCAGAGCTTCGTATTTGTCCGCCACGTAATTTCTAGCCGTATTCAGATTTTCTTCCGACTGAGGCCAAGACTTAATTATGGACTGCAGCTGTTCAGGTGAAGTAGCACCCATCAAGTAGGCATTTTGAAATGGACGCAAAGCGTATTGCAAATGTAGAAACCGTTGAGCTAGGAGGAAACCGGGACGACCCGAATAAGGGCAGCGTTTGTGCCGTAGTGCTTGGAAGCATTCAATGTGTGTTGCCATGTTCATATCCATCAGATTTTGTAGACTCATATCGCGTATGTTTAGATGTTCATTTACGACGAGATATAAAAGACGTCTCACGCAGTCTAATTGACTGGGCGTGGTGTCGGCTCGGAGATAAAAATCTCGCGGATTAGATAGAGTAAAAATAGAACCTTTTCTGTTGAACCAGAATCTTGGGAAGGTTTCTGAAAAATTAGGGATTTATCACTGTCAGGCTGGCCGCGACGGAAACCCTTTAAGGCATAAACGCGTTACGCGTGGCCTTAAAGAGTTTCCCAACACACAAGCGCGCTGGGCTCATGCATGCGCACAAATGCAAGCGCGCATAAACACGTCGCTTAAAGCTTCTCCCAAATTATCGACGCGCAGGCGTGCACACGCTAAAGTGTTTGCACTCTGGAAGCCCTCTGTTAAAGAGATTCCATGAGCGCAAGCGCTTTAAGAAAATATAAACGCGCTGGGAAGCGCGTTCTGTGAATTGGAGGGTCCCGTTCATTCATTTTGTGATGGCAGAAATATGCCGATACCTGCGATTCTATTGAAAGATGTCATAGGCATGCAAAGCATGCGGTTCGATCAGTATAAATAAATTCATATTATTACCAAAAAATTTTAATGACAAATATTCAAATTCAAATTCCCATGGCATTTTAAATTGGTATTACGAAATTTATAATGGTTTATCACAAGATTTTATTCAGTAAATTATGCTAGGATTCTGCACATACTTAACAGTCCACTGAGTATACCTGAACACGTATTTTTCCACAGTGATTACCCATACACATTCAGCATAGGGAATACAGGGTGGCTCAAATTAATCAATTAATTGACCGCGCATGGTGCACTTCAGCGTAGCGTGAACAAACGTTTGAGTATACCTACATTAAAGTGCCATTTTTCTAATGCATTTGCTATAAAGGTCATGATGTACATAGTTTGTTATGAGCCACGCTGTATGGTCACTATTGGGCTCACATACGTCACATTACAGGTGTTCAAGTGTCTGCAGACCAACGATGGCAAAAAAATCGAAAATTCGGAAACATTTTCAAAATTTTTTTTGGACTTTTCGAATTTTTATTGAACCTGCAGAAAAAAACCCTCAAAATTTGATTTTTTTTACTAGAAGAATTTGAAAACGTTTTTGAATTTTCAAACTTTTTCCTAATTTTTGGTGGAAAATTCATATCAACTGCATAAACACAGTACAAAATCTAAATTACTAAAAAACTAAAAACAGCAAAAAATACTTAAAATTTAAATACTTTTTTTCTGGAAGGTTTGCCATCGTTACTGTGGATATTTATATACGCACAGGCGGGGAGGTATAAGTTTCATGCATGCAAATCTCAAAATTCAGCAGCGAAATCTAAAAATATATTCACACAGATAAATATATGTCAGTACCTTTATAAAAAAACTGCTATTTTTATTTTATGAAACAGTTACCTAGGTATAAATTAATTGAGACATGATACACCTAAACCAATTTTACAAGTACAGTACATAAATGCAAAATTTTCCACCAATGACAGAAGTTCAAATTTTCACACAATTAATACAAAGTTCACACGCACGTGTGCGTAATGCTTAATTATCATTTTGATTATTGATGCATCGATTTATCAGGTGGCAATCCCAAGCCCTGTTAAGTGTAAAGTAAAGTGTCAAATGTAAAGTAAAGTGTCAAATGTAAAGTCAAATGCAAAGTCAAATGTCAAATGTAAAGTAAAGTGTCAAATGCAAAGTCAAATGTAAAATCTAAAATAAAGTGTCAAATGCAAAGTCAAATGCAAAGTAAAGTGTCAATTGTGTATCCAAATCTTATTTTTCGTAAATTTATTTCTTATTATTTGACATTTAACTTTGCATTTGACTTTATGTTTGACATCTTACAGGGCTTGGGACTGCCCCCAGGTGGAACTAGAACACTGGCGCTGCGTACACTAGTTTACTACCTGTAAACTCACATTTTGGTAAACTCATAGATCAGCTTCAACTGCATCTGAGTTTACTAGAATGAGGTGTCTGTCAACTACAGTTGACGAAGATTTAAAAAAATCATTGTGGTAAACTCAAATACATTCAAAGCTGATTTCTGAGCACCGAATTTGAGTTTACTTGATACTTCTGTTAGTAAATTAGTGTGTGCAGCAGCATTACTACAAAGTTCTTAACGCATTTCCGGGGGTGCAAGCGCGCAACAGTTTTCTGCCAGCGCGGTTCTAAAATGCATAAACGCGTGCGCCTAAAGCGTCTCCCCCCGGCAAGCGCGCAGTGGCACATGCGCTACGCGACTGCAGCGGCGGGAACCACGCGCCTTAAAGCGGTTCCCCCCGGCAAACACTTTAGTCGCGCATGCTTAACGCGACTCCAATTTGGCAATCGCTTTAAGAATCAACGCGCCGGAAACACTACGCGTTTCCGGCGCGGACAGCCTGATCACTGTTTATGATGATTATGTATATTTATTATAACATTGCCATAGCGACCAGGAGCGGCGACGCTAGGCTTATTTTTTTTTTATCACCATCACTGTGTTCACCATAGCAGCAGCAGCGACATTGACGGGGTTATATTATACAAGTGTGTTCAAGCGAGTTCTCTTCGTCACCGTCGCCATCTCCCCAACGATAAATTATACCCCATGGTTGGAATGTAGACGTACTCTTTATATTTCGCCACTCATTCGTTCTCTCATCTTTGTCCACATTTTTCTCCTCGTTTTTGTCCTCCTCCCAATTGTCGTCAATGTCCATGATCTCTTCTTTGGTGATAAGGCTGTTCTCATTTTGTTTCATTGCTTTGACTTTTTCCAGAAGTTTACCGATTACTGGACCCTCATTAATATCTTTTGGTGTATTTTGTCGCTGGTTGCGGGGGGTGTTGGAAGCTGTGTGGGGGCTCGGGGATTGGGGGGGTTGGGTGAACCCCTCCGAATTGACTCGGTCCACCAAATTCACTGGAAGCAGCCGCTTGGCTATTGGGTCCCACCTCATTTTCTGTCCCTGTTGTTGGTCTGTGACGAATCGAGTCAATCATTTTTTCATGTCTAATACGGCACCCCCTACACAAACGGACTTGCACCTCTATACTGTCATCTGAATACAGTTTAGATGGTAAATATTTTGTGCGCGTCTCACACACCCTACATAACGCGAAAGAAATCCATTTATACGAATACATTGTACATAACGGAAAATTCATCTTGCGTCTTTTGTAGACAATCTCTTTCCGTTCACGCCCATAAATTCCTCCATACCCACCTTCATTTTGCTTTTGTTTGTCGATCAAAATCTGTCTGTCATCCGAAATAAGTTTCTGCTGGTGTCTGTCGTCCACCGCCGATGCGTCTTCATCAATCTGGGTCATAATGTTTTCGTCGTCGCCGCCGCCGCCGCTGCCTTCGAGATGTTCACCGATGGCAGCCCCTACAGCTTTCTGGGCTGCGGACGCTATTTTGGCTGCTGTGTATGTTGCCATATTGCTGAATCTGTTTGTCGGTCGGAGATTGCGGAGTGCTGCAGTGTTGTAGTTTGAATGCTGCTCGAGTGCTGATCGGAATAGTGCCGATCACGGTAGTGCTGCTGCTGCTCAGGAAGATGCGTATGAAAGAAAATGTGCAAAATATCTAGCCTTTTATATCAGTTGATAGCTACTTTACAACGCGCCGGCAATAATAAGATTACATCAAATCAAATTAGGCTTTACAACGCGCACGCGCTACATAATAAGATCACATCAAATCAAATTACACTTTACAACGCGCAGTGTAACAATTTCTTGCTGGAAACGTATATATAGGGGTAGTTCCAAGCATTCAAACTTTTATAATACCACCATATCTCCCAAACAAAGCACATGAATGACCCGCAGCAACGAGGAGGTCCACATCCCGCCAGGTTCTTTGGCGAAAGACCAAAACAAATAGCATTTCAAAGGATCACCCAGAATGCATACAACCCATCCTATCGTTATGATGATGTGGGGTTTCGCGTCTACTCCGCATATGAGTATCACATCCCTCCGGGCGGTAGATGTTATGTAATGTTGGATGTACGCTTTCGAACCCCTACCGGCGTTTACCTTAGAGTTTCCAATACTCTGTGCCTCGCGTTATTTTACGGTGTCGTGACGATAAACGGTGAGTATCAAATTTTAACTCTGTATTGGTCGTCGTCGTCGATGAAATAACCGATTAACTACAGATTTGATCAACAGCAGTGGAAATAGCGGCATTTTGTTGCTCAACGCGTCAACAAAGCCATTCTTTGTTTTCCGAGGAATGCACGTGGCTAATATAGTGTTGGAAAAGTTTATGGTTCCAGAAATGGTTGAATTACCACCAAATGCACCCATGCGAAACAGTTTCTGCATGAACGGTGAACGAGAATTTCATGATTTTCTTACCCGCATGGACTTCGCTAGTGGTAAAAACCCAATACCACCTGGTTAGTTTCACCCACCACCACCACCACGCACGAACGACAACTCTGTTCCTACGCAGGGGAAGACCTCGATCCCTACGATTATCAATATGCTCTAGGACTGGAACCAGTTTGGGGTAGTTCATGGTACACACCGAAATGCCCCGACTCGTTCATGGGTGGCAAAAGTTTCAAAGATTGGACAGCTTATCAAAACTTTTGCTTACCGAAAGAGCCGATTTCAACCAATTGCTCGATGGACCCTGATCTGAATAGGATGAAGCCTCAAGCGAAAGACAACATCTATTTACCCTGGGATAGACCATTCCAGACAGACTGCAAGACAACGGATTTCGCCGCCGCCGCAGAGGACAGCGACGGCGATGGAGAAAACAGCGTATGCGCTGAAACAGTTAAATGGGATTGCAGTTGTTAAGATACATAAACGACGTGATATTTTTTAATTTATTTATTTAAATATCACATCCTTCGCACCTTTTGACAACACGGCTGTTGTTGTCGCCTTATTGAATAAAGCAAAAAATAAATAGTTTACATTGTGTTTACAAATTAATGATATAACTTGTAAAACGGAATTTATACTTTTAATCTGTTTACACAGACACACTAATTTTAAAAAAATGAGCGCATATAAGCCACACGTATCGGCAGCTTTTTTTTGTATCACAACGTTATTAAATGAAAAAATGCAATTGTTATCAAACTGCATTTTTATATCACTGATCACTCTTTGAGATAAATTTTTCCTGCCTAATGAATCGAAAATGAACACGTGATTACGCGTTATCCTATACATGGATATAAAATGTCCCCAAGTTAAATCAGGATATTGTAAGAAACACACTGCCCCCTTTCCCACTGTGATATCATTGTTTAAATTGCTATCACTGAGATTTATGCACCTCGTACCATTTTTGTTCAATGTCGCGTCGCCATTTATAATAGTCTTTATATCTGACACATCCATTCCCCCTCCTCCGTTTTTCACACAACCAAACTCCCCTGTCCACAATCCAATTATCGCCTTAATTAGTAATTGGCGTTTGACAAAATGGTCCGATCGGGGTGTAAATGTAGTGATGCAATAGAAAAACAATACACTAGTATGACCAAACCCTCGGCCGGTGTTGGTTCGTGGAAAGAGAAATCTAAGCCTAATGAACCAATCGACAATAGATCAGTTTTTTCGGCATTTACTGGGCATACTACTGGGTCAAAAGCTAAAGCAAACATATTTGACTTAAATTCATCATACGTTAGGCAGTTTTTAACATTAAAATTTTTTCTTAGGCATCTATACAGTTCAGTGAAAGCCAGTGGATATCCGCAGTCCGTCGATCTTGCCTCGTCTCGATCAAAATAGTAAGGTACCATTGGGTAGCGCGCAGCTCCAAATAACATTGCCGCTCTTTCAATTTTTTCCGGGGTGAAGCAAAACTTTGCTTTTGATACATCTTGAGTTAGGTATCTATCTCCAGTAATCATTTGAACTAGACAAAAACTTGGTAACTTTCCAGCGTATATGGCTTGCTGAGATGTTTGTTTCAAGTTTCCAGGTACATTCACCCTAATTACGCGAGTATTGAGAAAATGAAGTTTCAACGGTCTTTTTATCGCCGTCTTTTCCACTGCGATGGCGCATTGCGCGCTGGGTTGTAGGTGTAGGGCAAATAATTGTATTCTCAGTACTTTTATTTTATAAGTTTTAGCCGCATCAACGTATTCGTCGTCAAAACATTCTATGCAAAACTGATCGCTGTGTCTAACCAATTCTATTGTTAGCGGGAAACCTGCCGGCCATTTGGGTTTAGTTGTAAACATATCTAAATCTAGCTTTGAGTACATGACACATGTTTTGCTTCCTGCTATTTGCTTAGCTCGTTCTCTAAAACTTTTGTTCGTGTCTTCTCGTATCGCCGGTGTGTACTGTTCATTAAAAAATCCGTGTCGTTCTTTCTCTTTATAAATTTCATCCATATTTGTCAATAATTTATTTTTCATGAGCATCATGTAACCGAAATTGTCCGTCAAATCTAATAATAATGCATCTTTACTAAAAATTCTTACGTTACGCCAACAAGTTGACCCAAAGCCCGGTATCAACGCGATTCTGTCCGATATTATTTTTGTCGCTGGCGGTGGCCCAACAACTTGTTCGGATGTTGGTATATTAGTTCCATCGGGTTTGACTACTTTTATTTGCATGCGAACGTAAACATTTGACAAATCGATGTAATATTGTGACGTATCAATCGTCCATGACCAAGATGTGTTATAATCTGAATGTTGCGTTGTGAGGGGAATTTCAAAAAGTTGCGATTGAACAAAAGTTGTATCAACAGACGGGGCTGACCAATACTCAACATCATTAGATGATACGAAACTTGACGACGGATCGGGTTTCTGTTTTAATGCCGTTTCAGGTTGAAAAAATGTGGTTCCTTCCGTGTTCGCAGTCGAGGCAGCCATTTTGTACAATTGACGAGTGATCCCTTATTTACCGGCTTATATAGACGAATTAATTAGGTGATACCTACCTTGGAAATACCGGAATCAAAATGGGATATTTCTTCTTTTTAAACTTCTTTTTACGCCCCTTGCCAGTTCTCTTCTTTCCTTTACCAGCCTTTTTTAACCAAGGAGGTAAACCTTTTTTACCGCGCCGTTTTCTTCTCCTACCTCCTCCCTTTTTTACGCCACTTTGCCGTTTACCTTTCCCAACCTTCTTTTTAACATATTTCCGTCTTTTTTTTGTTTTTTCTGCTGTGTCCTTAATTGACTTTGTGACTTGTTGACCTTCGCTGGTTATCAGAGGTTCAGTTAATGATCTAGTTGAAGCTATACCGGGTGTTCCTAACCCGACTAAACCGGTAAAATTTGCTTTTTTCATTATATTATTTTCGTAAAACGCCGCGTCAGGTGTCTTGTATACACCGTAATTAAACTTATGGATTTTTGCGCACTCTTTTTCAGATTCGGGGTGATCCATATTTATTATTGTAATATAGGACGCTTCCTCAAAGTTAATGACATAAAAATTCTAGAATCTGGTATTGTTTTAACATATGAGCCGTTCTCAAAGAAAAAAGAAAACTGTAGTCGATTGGTGTAAACTGAATCGAATGAATGAAACTTTTGTAATTTTGTGTGATAATCAATGTTTTGAATGAGCTTTGCGTTGTCCAAGAAAATGTTCCCCAGACACACCTTATTACAGCCGAATAAAGTTTTTCGGAGTGACGAAACTTCGGTTATATATACCATTTGAGTCCCACGAAAGAATTCTGAGCCCGGATATATCAAAGCCCCGTCATTCAATAAATGATTGTTCGATGATAACAAATTTCTCATGGGATCTGATAACATGATCATTGGAACGTTTGTTTTTACTTCAAAAGCATTTTTCCCGTGTGCTTGAAAATCCAGCGTAGGTTTTAACTTTGTTTCACTTTCCGTCTCTGTCTCACTTTCGGATATCGGAGAAAGCTTTTCATGACGTAGCAAATATAATGAATTTCCTATATTAGCCAGCCCGTAATTGTTATCCTTTAAATCTTCAAAGGGTACGTGTTGACGTTTTCTTCTAACGCCTGGGGGTTTGGGTAAAAAGAATTTAGTTGCCGGCCTTTGATATGCTTCTATTGAATCGAACATTTCGTGCCAGTATGGTACATTCATTTCTTTCAACTCCTTCAAACTCTCACACTGTACAGCATTTTGAAACGTTTCTTTGAGACAATTGATCAAATCGTCTCCACTCGGTATTTTGAGAAACTTTCCTTTGACCGTAAGATTGGAGAAATCCATTTTTCCATAATGAAATTTATTATTAAAATCATATACCATGTAATACTCTTCTTGATCGTGTTCAAGAATAGATTCTGTTCTGTCTAAATGCGTAAACGACAATGACGTTAAACCGATTTCCCAATTTTGAGACAAATTGAATTGTATATTACTGGGAAAATCGTAAACCATATTTGATGCCGTACAGTCTTCATTGTTAGTCTCTAAAATAACGTCAATATGATATTCATTAGATTTTGGTTCCATTTTGGACTGTATTATGCTGATTAGCAAAAATTAAATCATAAACGTGTTCTTGAGCAGAATTTTTATCAAAAACTCTCAGGAATGCTCTTAATATTTCTGGAGATTTTTCAGCAATGATATTTGGTGGTAATCGCGTTGAAATATAAACCAGAATAATAATCACGGTCAATAATTGTACCACTGATATGCCTATTTGAGCAAATATCTTTTTATTTATATTACATGTTAGTGTTTTTCTATTAGGTTGCATGGGTATGAATTGATCGATTGTCTCTGCTGCCTCGTCGTCGTTTGTTGCGATTGTTTGAGAAACGGGTACTGATTCAGTCATCGCCACCATCTTTCGACAGCGCGTTTTCTTCAACATTGACCAAATCCTCGGCGTAATAAACTTTAGGTAATATTTCAGAATTGGACGCGTTTTTCACTTTGGAAATATAATAAGTATATGGCCAAAAATTGTGCTTAATTTTTGCAATGTAATATATGTTTGATGAAAACTTCTGATCCGTAGACTTTGCAAACGTTTTGTGGATGCGTACCCTCACGGGATCGTTAATTGAGAATTTGACTTTTGGTCTCTTTTTTGGAGCTATGTTTTTCAAAGATCCTTGTTCGAGTTTTGGGCGAAATCTCTTTTTAAAGATTTCACGATCGTCTAAAATGTTCAACTGAATAGGCGCTTTACTGCCTAAATATTTGCGCGGGGTTCTATTTATAGCATCGATAATGGATCGCAATGCAAAGTAATATCTTTTATGTTTTGTGGTGGCATAAAACCTAGCTAATTTCAGTCGAATAGTTGAAATTACTTTCTCAACAGGTGAATTTTTCTGGTAACTGGCTAATGGAGTTAGTGTTATTTTTTCATTTGATAAAAATTCAGTAAATTCCTTACTCAGAAATTCGGCTGCATAGTCGCAAAATACTGTCTCAACACTACCACCCCTCGCTTCAATTTCACGTAGAATTTCTTCAAACTTTTTGGTAACGTGTGGCGCGGCTTTTGTTTTGCATATTCTAAAATGTATCATGTCTGAAAAAGTATCCACTGCTAACAGTACGGCAGTGTTCCCGTAGTTAGTTTTAGGTGGTCCTAAAAAAGCCAAATCTATACTTAGACAGTCGTAAATACCTGTGCTAATTACGGGACGCGTGTTTCTTTTAGACCTTTTTGTTTGTTTCGTCAAAACGTATCCCGTTTGTTTTTTTAACCATTCTGTGACAAATTTTTGTGTTATTGTTTTGTCATATTTGTTTGACTCGTTGTAAAGAACTTGCGCTCTCGCAAACAATCCCTGCGTTATCTTTTTTGCCAACAATTTTCCTTTTTTATACTTACCATACCACAAGTATTTCAATAACGCTTCTTTACTCTTTTTATTCATATCGAGTTACCAAGTATTTTGCAACCACTGAATGTTTTGCGGTTGTGATATCTTGGAACGCTTACGTTTGATTTTCATATTTCTTTTTTTCCCCTTACTGATTAGATCCAGTAATTGTCGTTTGTGGTCAGCGCGCGTGTGATGTCGTAGCGTTGTCATGTGACGCCAGAAATCTTCAAACCCCAACGGTTTATCTGGATTTTTTCGTATAAATGCGGGTTCACCGAGTTTTTTTAGCACAATTGTAGCCAAATATCGAATTATATCAGAATAATTCGAATTTTTTACTACCTTCGCATTATCAGTAATAATTTGATTATTAGTATCGACCCACGCTCTATGCATATATCTTCTGTGCGTTTCCCTCATTTTATCTGACAATATATTCGGATCTTCATCTTTTATTTGAATCTTGGGCACACCTTTTTTTACGCGCCCATCTTTAGGTGATAATGTGCTATCGCTTTCGCTTTTGTCGTCGTCGTCGTCGTCGTCGCCGTTGCCTTGATCATCGCGACCTCGTTGTTCATTTTCCGCAACAGGCTCTCGAAAATTTAGTAAGTTGCGTTTAACTGACGATTCCTGGGTTGGACGATGTGGAGTGCTGCTACTCTGTTTAGACGCTTTAGGGTGTTCATCCGTCCGTGGATACAGTTGAACTGGAAAAAACGATTCATTGGATTGCTCAGGCGTGTTGAACGGTGTTTGTTTAGTTTCAGGGGGTGTATTTTCTGCTGGAGGTTCTGTGGGTGGGGTCGATTCATCCGCAAAACCACTTACAGCGTTTGATGATGTATTGGTAGTTAGTAAATTTTTTTTCTCGGCGCTTTTGACATTATTCAATATTAATGATAATTTATTTCTCGCTACCAAAAGTAAATGATATTTTTGCTCTGGTGTTAAACGTTCACTTTTTAATATGTCCTCGATAAGCTTTTGGAACTGTTCTTTTCCCACTTGCTCATCAACAAACTTTTTTAATACATATTTGAAGTCCTTAACGCTTATATTTGATCGGTTTTGGTTGTCCATGTTTGAATATCTTGAAAGCTACAGATTTAATTAATAATTTAATTAATGATATCGAGGCGTGTTTCACCAAAATTTTTCTTCCACTTTTGACAGACTTGCAGTTTGATAATAATTTAATCAATGGCGTAAAATATTCGAGTGAACGAATCACCGATTTACCAATTAACCTTCTTATATCACGATTATAGCTGACATTAAAAGCTATATCCAAAATGGATGAAATCACATTACCGCTCGCACTACTTAAATAGTGCCTCAATTTTTTATCACTTTGTATATTTGTAGCTTTATCCAGCTTTTTAGCGTACTTCTTGACTCTGGGTACTTTCTTCATTATTGCTGGTGGTGGCGACGTTGATCGGAAACTGTGAATAAATCAGATGCAGAATTGTTGTTGTTGTTAAAATTAGAAGACAAATCATACAGTATTTGATCCTCGTTGTTTTCGTTGAATATATTGGTCCTCGCCTGAAATATGGGGTTAGGAACGTGTTGAAATGATACTAATAAATATCCGTACGGTTTAATAACTGCGTCGCTATAAGCCAGTAAAAATTTTCGTTTTTGTTCACTTTGTCCAAACCAGCTAGAGGCTAATGAATTTACAACCTGTTCGGTAGGGTATTTAAATAGCACTAGATAGGTGCAATTGCGCCTCAAAATTTTCAGAGAACTACTATAATAAGGGTCGTGAATCTGCACAACTATCATCAACTTTTTTGAATGACTAACAGAATTTGTAATTAAACGGCTGGTGTACCACTGCGGCATTAATAGTTGCATATCATCATATACAACGATTTGCGCCAAGTTGCTGTCTTCCAATGACGACAAAGACGGTACTTTGTTACGCTCCAATATTTCTACCTTATCTGGAAACTCTGATTTTAACTGTTGATACACGGGGTGATTATGTTGATTGCTGCCTGAGCATATTAAAATCTTGTCAGGTATTTGATCTAAATTTAATGACCCTCTTAATGCGTGCTGTAAAAACTTCAAAGACCAGGAGCTTTTACCGCATTTGCTTGGGCCTATAACGAGATAAGACTGACCATATTCGGCGAACTGGACGTCTTTATTGGTAAAGTATTTTTCATCCATTATGAGGTTTTTTGCCAGAATAACCCCACGGAACGGACCAAGGTTTATCGCCGTGCCAATAATGATATCTTTTTTTCAGTTGAAAATGAAGTCTTTTAACAACATTTTCAGTGGTGATTGATAATAGACTGGGGGTATGTCTAAATTGAAGATTCATGGTGTTTATATAATGCGGTGAAAATATCAAAGGAGAAAAATATGATATCAGTTGTTTCTTGAGTTCGTTACTTTGCAATAAATACTTGTTATTATTAGTCATGCGTACCCCTTTTGCCTTTAATACTGTATACGCGTCATTCGAATCATTTTTTTTCCTGAATGTTTGAGAATAAAATTTATTCGCTATGCCTATAAACTCAGATATGAATTGGTCGCTCGGTACGTCGCTGTCCAGTCCTCCTAAAATACCCGGGTTCAATTCCGGGTGTTGATGCCCATCCGCCGCGTTATCGTGAACGTAATAACAGGAATCAGTGTCGCTATATAACAATTGATTATAATGAAATTGTTCCAATAATCTCTGTAACATTGATCTTGCGTAACTAGTAATGTAAAGCGCCAAAATGAGACATGAATTTGGAGAATTTTGTATGTGTTCGTTAGTGGTTTTCAATTTTACCCTGGCCACATTCTCATTCATAATAAAAATCTCTTCGATTTCATTCATGGGTGAAAAAACGGTTGTCATAAACTTGTTTGGGTCTTTTATAAACATAATTTTGATTTCTGGCTATTCATGCCTAATTGTCCATAGGCGCTATTCAATAGTAATTTGCATACTTTACTCTTGGCAGAATTCTCTTGAAACTTATCTGGGTCTAATGTACATTTCTCAATCTGATTAAACTTTTGGCAAAACTGTAACTTTTCCTGTTCATTTTTGAAACTGTGTTTAGCTGACATAACCTTTAAGGCAAATATTTTATCTATAAAAGAACTAAACACTCCTTCTTCTGGCGACTCCGGTGACCAAACAGATACATTGTCATAAATGAGCGCTTCGTACGCCCGAATTATTTGATAATTTCTTTCCAAAGCCATATTTAAACAGTTGACGGACCAAGTTCCAAACATTTTTCTTTGATTCTGTGTACATTGACATTGATATGATCCGTCTGGTGGGGGTAACTTTTCCTTACCTGATGCGTATTTTTTCGCACATGTATAACACAATGCGTATACAGAAAATTCATCAATTTTCATGGGTAAACACGGCAATAATAAATTTTTTGGTGGTAAAATGTCGACTTGTAAAACCCCGGCTGCAAACGGTAATTGTTTATTCCTGTAACCTGTTAAAAACTCTAGCTGTTCTTGCGTCAACACTCTCGGTGCTTTGATGGGCATAGGAAATTTTTTCATAGTCGCCGGATATTGACTGCATATATCCACGGCGTTAATTGTATAATTTGGGTTAAATTCTAGTGGTAAATTTTCTTCAAACAAATTACCGTTTGGGTTAGTGGACGCGAAACAGCTAAAAAGCTCTGTTCTACCTCCGTAATACGCTAATCGCATATTCAACGGTTCTCTAACCTTGATGGATTTATAAATTCTAGCAAATGTTAAGCTTTCGCTTTTCAGTTTTCGAATATCACATTCCCACCAAACCTCTACCTTGAATCCCGTTTGATTTTCAATCAAATCTATTCTTTTCATAGTGTTTTCATAATTCTCTTTATGGGTTAAATGAGATTGTCTTATTTTAGCGTATCTAGCTGTATGACAAGATGGGCACCCATGTACGCTACAGCAGCAATACTCGCGAAAAAAATCAATTTGTGTTTTATTTTCATCCTTGTATACAACGCAGTCTACCTTGAAATTTCTAAAATCATCAATGTTGGGGTCGTAGCACGAAATCGTTTTCTCTCCTTCTTGAGATCTTGAATATTGAATGTACTTGTTATCGTAATATTTGGCGACGGCTAAAATGCTTTTCAAGGCCCACTTACTCTGCATATCGCCTACATTAAAGCTGTTATGAGGTGGAGTGTGTACAATTACAGATGTGTCAATGTGTTGACTTTTCCAGATAAAATTGGCTAAACTACTTAAACTTTTTGAATTAAGGTGAGGAATAATATTGAACGTATAAAAAATCTCCTTTGTAAATTTTACGAATGCTTCCTCTAATACCATAGTATCTGATTTGATATATTCATAACATTCCTTTTTAATGTCGAACTCGTTATATTTATTTTTTTCATACCATTCCAAAAACTCTTGTCTCTGCTCAACTTTCATGTTTTCTACATCGTAATAATCTGGGTGCGGTAATGCTTCATATGTAGTGTTCAAATTATACTCAGTAACTATACCGTGTGGAAAGTTACCTTTACGATTTGTACAATTAAAAGCCTTGCTGACCTGTTCCAAACTCATGGGAAAATATTTCAATGAACACAAAAAACTTATTTTACTATTAAGTTTCATGTAAAATATTCTTCTCGCATTAGATAGTAACAAATTAGGTAGCTGTCCATTTTTTATAAATAAACATAAAATTTCGCATAAATCAAAACTCAAATTATGAGCAATTACCGTTAGATTAGTATGTTGCTTATAATCCATTAAAAATGTATAAAACTTTGATATCGCATCTATTCCATAGAAAAATCTTGTACACGATTGACACCGCCCACACGGTTGTTCTTCAAAAATACATTCGTTACACCTTTTCATGCAATACACTGCGTACATTGCGTGTACCTTACGATAGACATTTTCTGATGTGCTGTTAGTTGGTTCATCTTCACCCCATTTGAGCTGTTTTTTTTCCACAATTGGTTTTTGAAAAGTTTCTGTATCGTAAAATATGAGTTCAAAATGTCTACCCGGGTATTTAACTTCGTAAGGTATTGGTTTCTGAAAAAAGCATTCAAACTGATGTGCTCTAAAAGTTTGATGTATGGGGACGTATATGCCGCAAAATGTGCATTTCGTGAAACCGCAATTTTCGTGACTTTGACTTAATATGATTTTCTTTTTGCACGTACTACAAAAGTGAACGCATTGACACACCGTTAACGGTTGACACGATGAGTCGTGTGAATTAAGTTTTTTAATGTCGCTTTCATTTAAATACGAATCTTTGTCTGATTCGTCGGTATCATCCATTATTTTTGTGATTTGGTTATTGTGTTTGTGAGGAAAAATATTCACTAAATGATTTTCATAACAATTTTTGTTGTAAAATGATCTATTACACCTTTCACAGTGTATAGTATTTGCACCTTTTTCTATAGGACATATTACAGACGCAAAACATAGTGGGCAACTCGATTTGGAACACTTGCACGGTGAGTCCTTATTGAAAATAATTTTATTACAACATTCCGTTTCTCTATAACAATTAGCTAATGAGCTAATTGATTTGACCAGCACCATATGTTTTTCTGCGTCATCATACAATAAATCAATGCATGCACTTTTTTTACTTTTGTTTGGACTTTCAAAAATTATTTCGATACCGCCGTCGACAATAGACCAAACTCTACATCGATATATTACATGTCTGTACTTGGGCGGGAATTTATTTAAGGCATTTACCAAAATTTCAACATTTTTATACAAATCATTGCATTTAGGATTATAATTGAATGAAGCAGTAGCAAATTCTATGAATCTGGAAACGTCTCGTTCCAACGTGACAAATTTACCCTTTCTACTTTTACGCTTATATCTTTTAAATAAATTTCGCTGATTTGTAGTGGATGCCAACAAGTTTTGTCTACCCATGAATAGACAAATGGGTAAACATTGATCCGATAGAGATTTTATGTCCGGTGGATTATAAATTGCTTTTTTATATTTTATTCTACTATTTATGTCTGGTAATTATTTAGCCATCGAATCAAAACCTTTAGCTATCACATCTTTTCTTTCCACAGTTGTAATATTGACAGAAAACCCGTTAAACAAATTATCCTCTTCGATACCGGCAGATTGAAAAATCATTTCAACTCTGTTTAAAATTGATGCGATAGACACATTTTGTAAGTGAGTTATCTTTGATAGTATGTAGCCTCTATCAAAACTTTTTGACATAACTTTTATCCCAATAAAAATTCTTTGCGTCTGTTCGTTATCTTTATCTGAAAAATAATCCTTATACACTTTTTCTATACATTTTGCCAATACATATTCTAAAAAAGATATAGGATCATACACGTGATCCTCCAATTTCGGCGCAAATTGTACATCGTACACGTAATAGTTAGTATAGAACTTTCCATTTTTCTCTAACCACGGTTCTTTAATCTTGAACAAATCTTTCCACTTTGGTTCATTCTGTTCTATTTCCGCGATATTATCCTTGACATATTCGTAATGCTTATTGAGAGTTACGGGATCTGCCTCTTCATATTTGATTTTATTTTCATCAAATTCGTCCTCCTCCGATGAAAATTCTGCTGCGGCTTGATCTTCCTCGTCGTCGCTGGGGGGGTTATCAACCAGTTGATAGTTTCGTTGCTCTGCCATGGCGTTTATGTGAGACCTTACTGTAAAAAAGGTGCCCTTATATATCGCACCCTGTATTAGTGTAACAATTTTACACTGTAATTCCATAACGAAATTAAAGATTACGCTGTAACACCATAACAAAATTAAAAATATCCTAGTGTAAAAATTACTACGCGCAGCACACATTTCGATATTGCGTTGTAATAATATAATGAAATCAAAACATCACATTATAAAATTACTACGCGCAGCACACGTATCGTATAAAAAGGAAGGTATATTTCACTTTCTCCTTCACACGCAAGTTTCTCCACCTACATCGACCCGCCGCCGCCGCCGTATATCATCAAGCTGATACAAACACATTGAATTCGTCTATTGCCGAATTCAGCTATCGATCGCCGCCGCCGCCCCGCCCACCCGCCACCGATATCAAACGCAGCAGCATTCGAGAACCGTCTACATCCGACGATCTATCGATACATAAAGGTAACTTTGTTGTTTACGTTAAAATGTGATTAAATATTAAAGGGTATGAAAAATTTCAGATGAACCGCTATAGGAATATAGAGATAGAGGTACTTACGTTAAGTGAAGACATTTTTGTGCACAGTCAAATAAATAGCACGGATTATCAAAACCTTTTTATTCGAAATTCTAACAGGGTGCACAAAAATAAATACCATATCGATAAAGTACCTGAATCCATCTCAATGTGTAGATTGGCTTCAAAAATAAGAGATGTCTGTCATATATTACCTAACTCTATAAAACTAGATATTTTATTAAGAACGCATGTCCGACGAACCAAGTTGTCCAAAATACTAAAGGTAAGTAAATACAAATATAAAAAACTAAAAATAAAAGTATTATATCACATTGAAAAACGAAACGAAAACTCAAACACCAGATTGGCTTTCCTTTCGTTTTGGGTTAAGGATTTGAACTTTTACCTTAACCTTCGAAACCGTATATTTGTATTTACTTGGTTAACGGACGAATACGCCTCTACTGATGATGTTATGGAATGTTTATCAGAAATATCATCATCCAGAGAGAGCAGCATTGATACAAAGTAATTTTCAAACACAGATGAACCAGTCGACGCAAGTGAACGAGACTGAGTTGGGTTTGAGAGATCAAATACGTAAAAAGTTTTTATACAATAAAGAAAATACAGTTTTATATACTGTATCAGTGCTGTTTTTTCCGACTGGTAAAGGGGTATCTAAGGAAAATATAAAAAAATATTTTGAAAACAGAGTCGATACTTTGTGTACCAAAATCGAACGTACATTTGATATAGTCTTCACGTCGGAAGATCGCGCATTCGAATATGTCAAGGCAAATGACTCTGGGGATGCTAGCGATTCTCTGTACAAATATTACATGATATACAAATTCACATTAGATGATGTAAACATTATACCCGTAACCGCATAACGATGCCTCAATTTTACATAGGTATGGCCAATCAGGGAAAAATATTGGCTAATCAGGGAAAAATATTGCGACAATTGAAAAAGTACGTGAAAAAACATTGTGAAAACTGTGGATTATTCGAAGGAACAATGATAACAATAAATTGGGATGATTATATTAATACTGATAAAAAAGATTGGGATTCACAGTTCGAGGCGTATTTGAGAAAATTTGCACACAAATTTTCCAGCAAATCTGACGCTATTAATTACTCGTGTAGACGTTTGGCAGATCATGGTATAGAGAATGACGCTTACTTACTTTTGAAAAATTATGTCCCTAAATCTGTGGAGATATATAAGATAAGCGAATGTGAGGAATATGATTACATGGTTGATGAAAGTTAACGTTCCCTTTTCTCATTCAGATGCTATTTGGCAAGACCTTGCTATCAAACAGTTTTGTATTAAAACAAAATCACATTCAATCAGAGTGGAGTGTAACTATGCACAAAACATATTTTGAAACAACGGAACTAATGCCAGAAGAAAATTCGGGCGACATGGACGAAATGAAAAAAGGCGATACATTAAAAATTACTTTTCTACATAAAGTTACCATAAACACTCTCGTGATTGAATTGTTAGCTTTTTTAACATCAAACGAATTATTCCTGTTACTCATATTCCACGTGTTCTGTGATAAAATTGTGGACAGGAACTTATCTCTGAAAAATTTTGTGCATCCGTTAGGCGGTAATAAGAACTACCACTTTGTGATACTGGAACAGATACCGTTAACTAATGGATCATATTACAAAAAGGGTGACAAATTATTTAACATATGGTTAAATGGAGTGAATTTATGTAATTTTTTATGTAATAATATGGAGCATGTAAAAGGTATTAAAATAAATGGCCCACGCTAGTACACCATTTCAGAAATAAAGATGGCGTCACGAAGCAATATAATAAAAAGACATATACTAGAAATATATAAATTACCGTTAAAATATGATCACGTTGATTCAATTTCATTTATAGAGAATATACACGAATACAAACAATATCGTAAAATCTTCAAATATCGTTGCGCAATAAAACGAAATACGCCGATAAGACAAATATTAAAAGATTTAGGTAAATTCAAACGCATTCCATTAAATACATATGTTTTATATAATTTAATGTCCAGTAGCGGTTACACCAACAACCACATATCTTTTATTAAGGTTGAACATACGGGAGAGGTATTCAATCGACCTAATTACGAAGGTCCCGAATTATTAATTGAAAAATACCTCCACGGTATTTATAAAAATTGTATTCGTTTAACGTTTCTGGAGCAAGAATGTTGTCGCTGGGATCGAGAGAAAGACAATTATGCAAATTATACATTATGGATAAACGGTGTGAATATGAATCACTACTACAAAAGAGACCCATTTGAAATATGGGATCCGAGGAGCAGAGATATTCAATTAAACTATGATATGTATCGTCACGGTATTATCGCAAAAATTTCAAGAAAAAAAGGAGGAAAAAAGAATCGAGGATATACATATATTCATGAAAGCAGTTTATTTGCGGCTGATGAAGACGTTCTACTTAACAGATCCATGCTCTTTTCAGATGTCGGGTGAGTTGTTGAAATTTGAATTGTTGAGTAATAATGCAAAACCACCAACAAAATGTACACCGAAGGCTGCCGGTTTCGATATCGCAAGCTCCGAGGAATATTTTATACCACCAAAGGAGCGACTGATTGCCAAGACAGATTTGAAAGTTCAATTTCCAAAAGATTGTTACGGACGATTGGCATCACGTAGTGGACTTTCAATGTTCCATGGATTAGAAGTTGGTGGAGGAGTGATCGATCCTGATTACGATGGAGAAATAAAAGTGATACTGTATAACCATTCTAATAATTGGTATCACATATGTCTTGGCGACAGAATCGCTCAACTCATCTGCGAGCGCTTCTCTAATGCTACATGTCATAATGTGGATATATCTTGTTGCTCTCATGGCCGTTCCATCGGTTTCGGTTCTTCTGGTTACAATTAAAGTCCTCCATGAGTTTCGAAAGTCCTCCATGGGCTTCGATTCACTCCATGGGCTTCGATTCTTCTTTTTACAAAAATAAAAAAAAACGAATTTTAAAGTGTGTCTCTTTTCTGTCCACGGATTGCGGAATGTGCTGTCTTTATCTTAGGTACTCACTACTTACGTGTGGCTTATATGCGCTCATTTTTTTAAAATTAGTGTGTCTGTGTAAACAGATTAAAAGTATAAATTCCGTTTTACAAGTTATATCATTAATTTGTAAACACAATGTAAACTATTTATTTTTTGCTTTATTCAATAAGGCGACGACAACAGCCGTGTTGTCAAAAGGTGCGAAGGATGTGATATTTAAATAAATAAATTAAAAAATATCACGTCGTTTATGTATCTTAACAACTGCAATCCCATTTAACTGTTTCAGCGCATACGCTGTTTTCTCCATCGCCGTCGCTGTCCTCTGCGAAATCCGTTGTCTTGCAGTCTGTCTGGAATGGTCTATCCCAGGGTAAATAGATGTTGTCTTTCGCTTGAGGCTTCATCCTATTCAGATCAGGGTCCATCGAGCAATTGGTTGAAATCGGCTCTTTCGGTAAGCAAAAGTTTTGATAAGCTGTCCAATCTTTGAAACTTTTGCCACCCATGAACGAGTCAAGGCATTTCGGTGTGTACCATGAACTACCCCAAACTGGTTCCAGTCCTAGAGCATATTGATAATTGTAGGGATTGAGGTCTTCCCCTGCGTAGGAACAGAGTTGTCGTTCGTGCGTGGTGGTGGTGGTGGTGGGTGAAACTAACCAGGTGGTATCGGGTTTTTACCACTAGCGAAGTCCATGCGGGTAAGAAAATCATGAAATTCTCGTTCACCGTTCATGCAGAAACTGTTTCGCATGGGTGCATTTGGTGGTAATTCAACCATTTCTGGAACCATAAACTTTTCCAACACTATATTAGCCACGTGCATTCCTCGGAAAACAAAGAATGGCTTTGTTGACGCGTTGAGCAACAAAATGCCGCTATTTCCACTGCTGTTGATCAAATCTGTAGTTAATCGGTTATTTCATCGACGACGACCAATACGTTAAAATTTGATACTCACCGTTTATCGTCACGACACCGTAAAATAACGCGAGGCACAGAGTATTGGAAACTCTAAGGTAAACGCCGGTAGGGGTTCGAAAGCGTACATCCAACATTACATAACATCTACCGCCCGGAGGGATGTGATACTCATATGCGGAGTAGACGCGAAACCCCACATCATCATAACGATAGGATGGGTTGTATGCATTCTGGGTGATCCTTTGAAATGCTATTTGTTTTGGTCTTTCGCCAAAGAACCTTTCTGGATGTGGACCTCCTCGTTGCTGCGGGTCATTCATGTGCTTTGTTTGGGAGATATGGTGGTATTATAAAAGTTTGAATGCTTGGAACTACCCCTATATATACGTTTCCAGCAAGAAAGTGTTACACTGTGCGTTGTAAAGTGTAATTTGATTTGATGTGATCTTATTATGTAGCGCGTGCGCGTTGTAAAGCCTAATTTGATTTGATGTAATCTTATTATTGCCGGCGCGTTGTAAAGTAGCTATCAACTGATATAAAAGGCTAGATATTTTGCACATTTTCTTTCATATGCATCTTCCTGAGCAGCAGCAGCACTACCGTGATCGGCACTATTCCGATCAGCACTCGAGCAGCATTCAAACTACAACACTGCAGCACTCCGCAATCTCCGACCGACAGACAGATTCAGCAATATGGCAACATACACAGCAGCCAAAATAGCGTCCGCAGCCCAGAAAGCTGTAGGGGCTGCCATCGGTGAACATCTCGAAGGCGGCGGCGGCGGCGACGACGAAAACATTATGACCCAGATTGATGAAGACGCATCGGCGGTGGATGACAGACACCAGCAGAAACTTATTTCGGATGACAGACAGATTTTGATCGACAAACAAAAGCAAAATGAAGGTGGGTATGGAGGAATTTATGGGCGTGAACGGAAAGAGATTGTCTACAAAAGACGCAAGATGAATTTTCCGTTATGTACAATGTATTCGTATAAATGGATTTCTTTCGCGTTATGTAGGGTGTGTGAGACGCGCACAAAATATTTACCATCTAAACTGTATTCAGATGACAGTATAGAGGTGCAAGTCCGTTTGTGTAGGGGGTGCCGTATTAGACATGAAAAAATGATTGACTCGATTCGTCACAGACCAACAACAGGGACAGAAAATGAGGTGGGACCCAATAGCCAAGCGGCTGCTTCCAGTGAATTTGGTGGACCGAGTCAATTCGGAGGGGTTCACCCAACCCCCCCAATCCCCGAGCCCCCACACAGCTTCCAACACCCCCCGCAACCAGCGACAAAATACACCAAAAGATATTAATGAGGGTCCAGTAATCGGTAAACTTCTGGAAAAAGTCAAAGCAATGAAACAAAATGAGAACAGCCTTATCACCAAAGAAGAGATCATGGACATTGACGACAATTGGGAGGAGGACAAAAACGAGGAGAAAAATGTGGACAAAGATGAGAGAACGAATGAGTGGCGAAATATAAAGAGTACGTCTACATTCCAACCATGGGGTATAATTTATTGTTGGGGAGATGGCGACGGTGACGAAGAGAACTCGCTTGAACACACTTGTATAATAGAACCCCGTCAATGTCGCTGCTGCTATGAACACAGTGATGGTGATAAAAAAAAAATAAGCCTAGCGTCGCCGCTCCTGGTCGCTATGGCAATGTTATAATAAATATACATAATCATCATAAACAGTGATAAATCCCTAATTTTTCAGAAACCTTCCCAAGATTCTGGTTCAACAGAAAAGGTTCTATTTTTACTCGATCTAATCCGCGAGATTTTTATCTCCGAGCCGACACCACGCCCAGTCAATTAGACTGCGTGAGACGTCTTTTATATCTCGTCGTAAATGAACATCTAAACATACGCGATATGAGTCTACAAAATCTAATGGATATGAACATGGCAACACACATTGAATGCTTCCAAGCACTACGGCACAAACGCTGCCCTTATTCGGGTCGTCCCGGTTTCCTCCTAGCTCAACGGTTTCTACATTTGCAATACGCTTTGCGTCCATTTCAAAATGCCTACTTGATGGGTGCTACTTCACCTGAACAGCTGCAGTCCATAATTAAGTCTTGGCCTCAGTCGGAAGAAAATCTGAATACGGCTAGAAATTACGTGGCGGACAAATACGAAGCTCTGGGGGCTAATGACATCGCCGAAGGGCTTTATCACGATTGGCCCGATGATGGTAAAATTACCCCATGCGATGGTAGAAAGGCCATCGTAAAGGCTTGGCAACTGGTGGGGTACTCGTGTCATCCATTATTTGATATGAAATTTCTGGATCACTTGGATCGCTTAGAGATGGATGAGACGCCAGCCCTGGATTGCGACGGAAACTGCCTTTGGCACAGAGCTTGTAATTTTTTTCTTTTTTTCTTTTTTTTGTAAAAAATGTATTAATTTTTTTCTTTTTTTCTTTTTTTTTGTAAAAAATGTAAAAAATGTAAAAAAAGGCCTCGCGCCTAAAAATCCTATTTTTTACTCTTACTTTTTTACTCTTATTTTTTCCTAAAAAACCCTAAAAAAAACCTATTTTTTACTACCTATTTTTTACTGTCCTACTTTTACTGTCGGCCGACGAGGCCGACAGTAAAAGTAAGGACCCCGAACAAACTGCACATTGCAGTGAACCGCGCCAGATTGGCTGCCTCCAGCAATCACAGCGACAGACACCTAACGATACCTATCCAACCTGGTAATAAAAATCGCAAAATAGCCAGGTGAACCAATTGCCGTGCTCGCCAATTTCTGTTGAACACCACCGTGCTCGCCAACATACACCACTTCACCCGCCTCGCCAACCAGCTGGAACCTCTCCAGAGGCGACGTGAACAATTGATTGTGTAAAGTGATTTTTTTGTGATGGTGGATAAATTGACAAGGCTATCAACGCATCTGTGCTGTTTTCCGACCGTGTGCCTACCTACCTACCTACCTACACCTTTCCGCTTCTGTTGCCGTGAATAGAAGGGTGCGCGTTGATACCCTTCCACATTTTTTCTCAACCACATTATCAAATTCATATTTATGACACTGGGCGGGCGGCAGGTGAATAAAAATCAAATAGCCTCTCAAATCGACAGACTCAACAAAAAAACAACAACAACAAACCGAAAGCACCACGCTGCAATGGGAAAGGATGGTTTGGCGCAGTGTGTGTGTGTGTGGCTGGATAGCAACAAAATAAAAATTTCCTTTCTCAATGCACCGCGGTGTTAAAGCTAATTATACTAGATGTAAATGCACTGGGACGTTTATATAATGCACTTTTGAAATGGGAATGTAAAGTGGGAATGCCTAAAAGTGAAAAAACAAATGCCCTTGCATTCAGATAGATTTAGAATTTACTGTTCCGTACATACCTTTCTACCTACCGTACCGTGCCGTTTACCTACCTACCTACCTACAATGAATGATTACCGTATATATTTCTGTTTTACGTTGGTGGTAAAGTGTCTGCAAGGGCATTGCTGCGAAAATATACCGGCGCGCGTGAATAGCACCAAACGAGAGAGGCGGGCAGGGTTCGAATGTTTGTTTTTCCCTGAAATTTCACCTGAACGAACAGCAATATAGAAAAGACTGCGAACCCTCCTCACACAAAAAACGCAATGAAACAGCGGAATGGGTTTGGTTTTTTTGAATTCGGAGAATATTGCGAACCCATTCCGTAAAAGAAAAATGCAATGACACGGAGCGCAGAATAAAGTGCCGAGGTTCAGGTTTTTTTCTTTGCTGTAAATCTACAAAATTTTGCTGTATTTTGCCTGAACCATGGCACAGGGAATAAATCACACCCTGGAACGAGCAGGCATGCAAATCACGAATGTATAAACGTTCTCAGTTGGATATTGGCCAGTGGAAAAAAGACATACATTTGTGATTTGCATGCTACAAAAACAACGCGCAAAAAAGCTACAAAAGCAGCTGGGAAACAAGAAAAAAACACCTCACAACGCCTCACAAACGCCTACCACTACCCGCCGCTGACCACCTGCCCGCCTGCCGCCCGCCGCCTGCCTGCCGCCCGCCTGCCGCCCGCCTGCCGCCCGCCTGCCGCCCGCCGCCGCCGCCGCCGCGAACGCTCAGAGCAGCACTGCGAAGGCGACATTGTTCAATTGAACAAAAAGCAAACAACAAGACAGCTAAACGCACTGTCCTCAAACTCGTCCCTGGCGTCCACAGTGCCAGGGGCGCCGCCGCGGTGCTGGGGCACCACGCTGCTGCTCTGCCCGAGCCCGGACACGGAGCGCTGCACGCCGCGGCCGGCTGTGCCGTAGGCGTGGCGCATGCTGCGGTCGCGCTCGCCCGGCGAGTTGTAGCCCTTTGTGAAAATGACAATTTTTTGCACATCATTTTACACAGAGTTTCACAGAGTTTCCAGTAAATACCTGGTAGGTGCGGTTGCTGCCGCTGGCACCGGGGCCGGCGCCGCCGCCCACCAGACTGTCGCCGGTGAAATTCATCAGGTTCTCTGAGGGGGGGTGATGCGTTTGTCATCTTGGAGGGTGATAAAAAGGGTGTCAAATGTCATGCAAAGTGTCAAAAGTCGTGTGAAATTACAGGCGTTTTTAAATGTCATGCGAATTGTCAAAAGTTATGTAAAATGCTTTGCAAGCAAAAGTGTCTGTCAAATGTCATGCATGTTGTCAAAAATCATGTAAAATGGTGTGTTTCATTCAGAAAATGGTACCAACGGTGCGTGTCCTCATTCATTAAAAGGCACCAACGATGCATGTCGGCGATGCCATCGAACAGAGCCTGCTGGTCCGCCGACATGGCATCCATGCGCTTCAGAACCACCGCCATGTCGTTGCGGGGGGGCGGCGGGGGGGCTACGGAGGCTGGGGCGGCTGTGCCTATTGCTATTTTCACAAGTTGACAAAAACTTGTTGCCACTTGACAAAAAACATAGCGCCACTTGACAAAAAAGCTCGCTCGGTTGAATATTCAACTGATGTTTTTTTTTGTCAAGTGGCGCTATGATTTTTGTCAAGTGGCAACAAGTTTTTGTCAACTTGTGAAAACAACAACCTGCCGGCGGCACCGAATACACCACGCCTGTGGTGGTGCTGCGGAGGGTGGAGCTGTCCGGGGCGAAGCGGTGCTCGGACACCTGCGCCGGGGCGACCGGCGCCGGGATCTGGGCCGGGCCGGGCAATGCCTGCTGCTGCGCCGGCTGCGCGGGACTGGGCCCCGACAGCTCCCGCATCTGAATCTGCCGGGGGCGCGGGCCGCGGCGGTACCTATCGGACAGGTACTGAAAAAGTGGGATTTTGAAAATTTGGGTGACTGAAAAGTGGGGTTTTTTTGTTTTGTTTTTTGAAAACTGACCCTCAGGAGCCACTGCACGCAGTATGCCACAATGAAAGTGAACAGGTTGGAGCCCGATTGCGAGCCCCAATCCCACACTTTCAGCCCCCAGTTGTCCAGGTACTGCTCCACGCGCGCAACGGCGGCCTCCAAGCGGGCGACACCGTCCGCCAAAAGCTGGACCGCCTCGGCGATCTGATTCACGGTGACGGTGAGTCTGTCCACCTGTAAAATGTTGATTTGGTGTATTTCTGGTAGGAAACATAGGTTTGGTTACGATTTGAGTTTTTTTAGGTGATTTCGCTCAGCGAAACCATTAAATTTGCGACCCTAAAAAGCCGCGTAAAATGTCAAATGTCATGCAGTGTCAAAAAATGCCTAAAAAGCTGTGTCAAACGTCAAATGTCATGCAAAGTGTCAAAACGTGTAAAATGTCATGCAAAGCGTCAAAAATACCTAAAAGTTGTGTAAAATGTCAAAAATGCTTAAAAAGACGTGTAAAATGTCAAATGTCATGCGAATTGTCAAAAATCATGGAAAATGGCAAACATAAGTTTGAAAAAGATTTTAAATAAAGGAGTTTGAAAAAATTGTTTTTTAACCAAACCTATTTATTCTTTCTCACTAGGCAACCAAAAGATTTCTATTCTAGGTTTTCTATTCTAGGTTTTCTATTCTAGGTGTACCGGTGATATACCTTGGCCGTCAAATCCTCATCCACCACAAAAACACTGCCCTCAGTGGGATTAGGATCGCCGCCACCATCAGACACATCAACACCATCACCAATATCCCGCTGGACCAATTTTGCACTTTCTCTATGAATCACTGATGCCACTTTGACAGCATCAGTGGGGTTAGAAAGTGCTGAACTCGTCATTGTGGTAGCTGTGGTTGGTATTATAGCATTAGTGGTTAGTTCCACCAATGAAGACGTGGCGGGTAGTGCTGCTTCTCTATAACACGCAACTTAATATAACCAAAAATGTTATTGATTTTCAGGTAGTAAAAACAACAACACAGATCAACTCACTCTGGTGTGGATGGTGTATACAAATTGGGCGCATAAGTTTGGCACAGTCTTTCAAAACGCTCTTTGTCACCCAATACGGTTCGAGCAGCCTCATAGAAATCACATTTTGGCCGGGGTAGCGAAATCGGTTTGGTGGTTGTGATAGATTGAATAGCTGGTGTGGTTGGGGGGTGAGGGGTAGTGAAAGGTGTGGGGGGTACTGGCGACGTGGCATTTGGCGGCGACGGGGATATCTAAAAAGTGGATATCTGAATTGAAAAATTTCCACGTGTTTGATTCAGTTTCTAATGTCAAAAAACACACCCAAATTATTTGCGGGGTACACTTTTCAGGGGTTACAGTGGGCGGTGGGGTTGCGCACGGGCATTTCCTTGCACAAGCGTCACATTCACAGTGTGCAGATTGTATCCTGCACCAAGACTCATGGCCTTTTGGGGTTTTTTTGACCACCATCCAACTAGGTTTGTTGATCGGTGTTGTCAACTCAGCAGCGGTACTGGTCTCCACAGTAATAGACGTACTTGTGGGAGCAGTAGCAGTGGTGATTGGGCTAGTGCTATGTGAGTCAACACCAAAGGATAGGCTAGTCAACTCACCACTCTGCGCCTGCGTACCATTAAAACAATTTATATTTATGTATTATTAATAGTGTGCACCACATTCATTGAAATTTTGTGTCTGTGTAATGTCATGTAAAATGTTATGTGTAATGTAAAATGTCCTATAAAAACCACCCATAAAATGACAAATGTCATGTAAATACCCCGTAAAATAATCCCGTAAAGTGTGCAGTAAAATGTCCCATAAAATTCCTGTAAAATGTCAAAAGTCATGGTTCTATAAAAACCGCCCATAAAATGACAAATGTACTGTAAAATACCCCATACCCCTTAAAATACCCTGTAAAATGTCAAATGTCCCGTAAAAAGTTCGGTAAACTACCCGTAAAATGCCCTGTAAATGTTTGGTAAACTACTAGTTAAATACCTGTAAAATGTCAAATGTCATGAAAAATGTTCAATAAAGCTACCTGTAAAATGCCCTGTGAAAATGTCAAATGTCGTGGAAAACCGTTTGGTAAAATGTCACTTTCCAATGAATGGGATTAATATCGGTACATGATACCAAACCGCTTGAGTGACTCGCTCAACCGCCGCAGTGATATGCGCATGTCAACGGTGGTGCCGGTGAAGTGCGCGGGGGTGCCAGCGTTCGCGCCCCTACGATTACCCAAACATTGCTACCAAAAATTGGTGCTTTACCTTATTTTGGTAATAAAAAACCAACCGTGTCGCACTGGTATTTGCGCGCGCGGGGGAACTTTCTTTTTAGGGCCTGGCACATGGTGTCGACGGGGCCTTGACGATCAACTGGTGAATTTGCTTGTTGATCAAATACCTGCGGGATGATTTTTCAATATTTTTGTCCCAAACACTATGTGTATATACTCACCCATATCCCCAACAAACTAATCCCTGATACCCAACCCCGATACCCAATACCTTTTTGGTTCACCCCTAACCCTCTCCGAAACACCCCGATTATCCACCCTTAAATTCAACAGTAAAAACCTAATACCCGACCTGATACCCAATACCCAACCCAATACCCAACACCCAACACCCAAACACACGTGTCGAGGTCGTATTCCGGCTTAACCTCGCACCGGGCGACGCCAGCTGTGCAGGTGCACAAGACGCCATCGCACGGAGTGCCGCCCGCCGCGGGACCGAGCAGCACGCCGACCAGCGCGACGACGAAAAAAACCGTGCCAGCCATCCTGAAAAATGATTTTTCGTTTTGCCAATTTTGAGTCGGGTAAAAAGTTGCCCGACACGGTGGGACGGCGGGCGAACCGCCACGCTGCTCGGGTAGTTGTCATTTTTGACTGGCTAATGTATTTACAAAGTAAAACATCAATGTCGAGAATATCGAAATATTTGCCAGTCAAAATGGTGACTACCCGAGTCGCGTGGCGGTTCGCCAGATTTTGAGTCGGGTAAAAAGTTGCCCGACACGGTGGGACGGCGGGCGAATCGCCACGCCGCTCGGGTAGTCGCCATTTATATCGATATCGATGTTTTAGATTGTAAATACATTAGCCAGTCAAAAAGGCGACTATCCGAGTCGCGTGGCGGTTCGCCCGATTTTGAGTCGGGTCAAAAGTTGCCCGACGTTGCGGACGGTGAGCGAACCGCCACGCTGCTCGGGTAGTTGTCATTTGACTGGCTAATGTATTTACAATCTAAAACATCGATATCGAAAATATCGAAAAATTTGCCAGTAAAAATGGCTACTACCCGAGCGGCGTGGCGATTCGCCCGCCGTCCCGCCGTGTCGGGCAACTTTTTACCCGACTCAAAATCTGGTGAACCGCCACGCCGCTCGGATAGTTGCCATTTTTGACTGGCAAATATTTCGATATTCTCGACATCGATGTTTTACATTTTAAATACATTAGCCAGTCAAAAATGACTACTACTCGAGCGGCGTGGCGATTCGCCCGCTGCCCCACTGTGTCGGGCAACTTTTTACCCAACTCAAAAATCGGGTGCGACCTTTGATCCGATTGGGTACCAGTCAAACATGGCTGCTACTCGAGTTGCGTAAGATTCGCACGTAAACAAAGTCATTGGGTCGCGCCCGATTTTTGAGTCGGGTCAAAAGTTGCCCAACGCGGTGGGGCTGCGGGCGAATCGCCACGCTGCTCGGCTATCAACCATTTTGACTCGAGAACTTTTAATTTATTTGATATTCTCGATATCGATAGTTAACGCTGTAAACATCGATCTCGAGTCAAAATAGAGATTATCCGAACAGCGTGGCGATTTGCCCGCCACCCCACCGCGTCGGGCAACTTTTGACCCGACTCAAAAATCGGGTGCGACCTTTAGCTCGATTCAAAATTGGGTGTGGTTCAGCATTCTTTATTGTATCATCTAAGCAAAGTATTTGGTCGCGCCCGATTTTCTAGTCGGGTCAAAAGTTGCCCGACGCGGGTGGGCTGGCGGGCGAATTGCCTCGCTGTTCGGATATCAACCATATTGACTCGAGATCGATGTTTACGGCGTTAACTATCGATATCGAGAATATCAAATAAATTAAAAGTTCTCGAGTCAAAATGGTTGATAGCCGAGCAGCGTGGCAATTCGCCCGCCGCCCCACCGCGTCGGGCAACTTTTGACCCAACTAGAAAATCGGGCGCGACCTTTAGTTCGATTCAGAAATTGGGTGTGGTCCAGCTTTTTTTATTGTATCATCTAAGCAAAACATTCGGTCGCGCCCGATTTTCTAGTCGGGTCAAAAGTTGCCCGACGCAGTGGTGCGACGGGCGAATCGACACGCTGTTCGGATATCAACCATATTGACTCGAGATCAATGTTTACAGCGTTAACTATCGATATCGAGAACATCGAATAAATTAAAAGTTCTCGGGTCAAAATGGTTGATATCCAAACAGCGTGTCGATATGCCCGCCGCCCCACTGCGTCGGGCAACTTTTGACCCGACTAGAAAATCGGGCGCGACCCAGCGATTTTGTATACGTGCGAATCCTTCGCAACTCGAGTAGCAGCCATGTTTGATTGGTACCCAATCGGACCAAAGGTCGTACCCGATTTTTGAGTCGGGTAAACAGTTGCCCGACGCGGTGGGACGGCGGGCGAATCGCCACACGGTTCGGATATCAGCTATTTTTGACTCGCAAACGAATTTAATTTATTCAATATTCGATATCGAGTCAAAAATAGCTGATATCCGACCCGCGTGGCGATTCGCCCGCTGCCCCGCCGTGTCGGGTCAAAAAAAACAAGCCCCCTTTGAAAAAACTCACCAAAAACTGACAAACTGATGCCAACGATTTTTACCAGTTGAAAAATTTTAGAAAATCAATTTTAGAATTTTTCCAAAAAATTTTAGCGGGTAGGCAGCGCGAATCGACTGAAATTGTTTAATTTGTTGGATAAAAATATTTGTAAACTCGTAAATCAACCTTGAATGAATTTGAGTTTACAGAAGTAAAAACGATCTAAATTTAGGGGGAAAATAAGCAGTAAAATTAATTTTATAGAGGGACTAAGATTGAGAATGGAAAATAAGCTTTGTAAAACACATTGAAAATAGTAAAAACCTATGCAAAAAAACTAAAAAACGGACTCTGTCGATGTGATGATAAGAGTGAACAGGATGTTGGGAATTGACATTTGAATTCTACATTCAGAACTGGTAGAATGAATAAAAACCGGCCTTGATAAACAGCAATATTTGGATACAGTTACATGTTGTAAAAACATGAGTAAAAGACACAAGATTACTGTCCGAATCGCTTATGCTGTTGAAATAAGGTGATAAAGCTGCCAGGTATGTGCACCGATGATTGCTAACACACTATTATATAGCACCTGTACCCCATCATCAACTGTTGTATACAAACGGGATATCCAAATGGATTTTTGGACGGATGCCAAGTTGGCTACTGGCCAACTTGGCCGGGTGCCAATTTTATAGAGGGTTTTATACGTGTTACATAAACAAAGCATGATTTGTTCGAAATGTTTCCCTCGGTGTAAACAGTCTTGTATTACATGTCAGTCCCTCTCAATGAATTTTAACAAGAAACATGCGAACTTTCTACATGATTTGGAGTCTGCAAGATTGTGCACTATATTACAACTGCTCAGATCGATTTTCACATGTGTTTTAGTTTTAAAATGGTTAGTTTTTCCATGGGATTTTTACACCTCCACTTGCGGAATTGAATTAACACTCTGACTTATGGAATTGTATAGTTTATTTACGTTGTTGCGTTGTTGTGATATTTGTGCGTGTGTGCGTGTCAAATCAAATTTTCTTTTTTGAACTGAACATTTATTAGTGTAAAATGGTAATTTGAATCAAAATATTCTAAGACATTCTAGGTCTATTTGTGTAATAATTAAGAAACACATGAATGAAATGAATCAACAGTATGTGTTCAGAAGATGTAGAATCTAGTAATGCATTTTGGATGATATTTTTAATCCTTAAAATACCTTGATACCTCATAAAACTAGTCAGCATGTATTTATGTAAGATAGGGGAACTGTTTAGAACAAATAGGTCATTTACAGTCCTAACAAAACCAATTGCAATGCCATC
The DNA here is from genome assembly GCA_964036195.1 of Sphaerolaimus hirsutus. Lineage (NCBI taxonomy): Eukaryota > Metazoa > Nematoda > Chromadorea > Monhysterida > Sphaerolaimidae > Sphaerolaimus > Sphaerolaimus hirsutus. The sequence continues at coordinate 89,061 of CAXIWS010000111.1, forward strand.
TAATGTCCAAATATTTGTAAAAATAAGTTCTCTAAGTACGGGGCTGACATTAAATATATTAAGAACATCATGCATGAAATAATCGTTCATAATTGCTTGTACGGTGCCATTCAGCCCCATCATTTTACCAATCCCCAGCATATGCAGAAATGTCGCAATGGTATTTCCAAAGGCAGCCTGAGAAATTGATCAACAATTTTTGTGTTGTAATATATGTAAATACTAAGGTGAGTAGAATAGACGTACAAAAACTAGTAAGACTGCACAGTCGTCTATGTTGATTAAATTACCCATACTAGGTGTCCACATCGTAAACCTTTCAATCATACCAGGGTGTTGTCCCAAACCCAGTAAAAATTAATGTCAAATGTCATGTAAAATAGTGAAAACTTGTACACACAAATACATTTCACTGTGATTATTTCATTTTTGTTGACATTTGACACACATTTGACAGAGTATAGGACAACCACCTGATCTAACAAGTTGGCCCAAGGTTCTGCAATATTAAAAATACATTTTTTTGAAACAATTTATTAAATATTAAAATATTTTATCCCATACCTAAATTGATTGAAACTGTTCATTTGCCTGACATCCATATCACGAAAAAATGGATGTGCTTCCACATTAACAATTCCATTAATTGGATTCACTGGTGGTATGGGGAGCATTCTATAGATTGTTTGAAAACATGTGACCCTTGGTGTTGCATAACTGTAAACAATGGGGTAAAATATCACACTAGACAACAATTTTTTCAATTTAAACATACTTGTTTTCTTGAACCGGTGGCATAAATGTTGTTTGTTGCTGTGAAGGTTGATGCCCTACTTGTGTAGGGTGAGCTACTTGAGGGGTGGGATGATGCCCTGCTTGTACTGAAACAGGTACTGTTGATGACATTCTATTACCGGGGTATGGTACCTGAAAAAAACACTAAAAATATTGATACAAATCAACATAACATAGCTAAAAACAGAAAACCTGTGAATTCTGTTGCGCTTGATATAGTACAGTTGTGAACAATTGAGGATTTGGTTGCTGGTTTGACCCATAGGAATGCATATGAGGCACTTGGGTGTGTAATGGGGTAACCAATTGTGCAACCCCGTTGTTTTGGGGTACATTTTGATGTTGAGAGTGCACCTGCTGTTGAATTTGTCCTTGAAATTCAGTGTTCCGGTGTATTTGGGGTTGTGTACCTCCTTGCGGTTGGGGTTGTGTACCCCCTTGCTGTTGGGGTTGTGAACCCCCAACAATCACTGTATTTATTGCAGCACCCGATGAGCATGGGACATTAGGATTTTGTTGATTTTCACTCAAATCACAATTATCTGTAAAAATTTTGACTTAAAAATTTATTTAAAAATAAAAAATTAAAATATTATAACAACACCTGCGTTGTACGCTCGAAAAAATTCTTCCAAATTTTCATCGAAAATTTTGTCGTGTGCGCCAGACTTGCCCTTAGGTTCTTTAATAGCTTCAGTAAAAAGACATGTGAGCAAAAAAAATATATAAAATTTCAAAGACATTCTTATAATTTTCCTTAGGTTTGATCAAATATATACCAGACTGAATTTGCATTTTGTATAAAGCAGACACAAAAAACCATTAAGTTATGTATTTTCAGTTATTGTCATTGAATTAGGAACTTGAACACTTAAAAGTGTTCCAAAATTTAATCTAATTTACTAAGCATTCCTTTTTCATCAAAAAATATACAATTTATTGTTATTTAATAAGATAACAACATAATCCTATTTTCCTCAATCACATTTTTAAACACACCACCCCAGACACCACCCCACGCAAATACGAACCAAATATGAACGTATTAAGATTGAACAGAAAAAAAGTGTAAAAACTTGATTTCTTTGGGTAATTTTTGCCGCTGCCTCCCCACCCAAATTTACGTGACTCAGTGACTCAGATATTTTTACAGTGAAACTTCTCCCGATGACGCCAGACCAGACCAGACCAGACGACTGACGTGTAAGGTGTTACTGTACATGTATACACTTAATCAAATTAGGACACCGTGAAATTGAATTAAACAACTTGACAAATTGGATCAAGATGTGATTAGCAAATTATTTAAATTATTAAGGTTATTTAGATTGCATTATATGTGTAAAATTAAAATAAATTTATAAAATAATTAAATCATATTTTAATATTTTGGTGTCAGTATAAAATGTGGAGTTTAAGTAAAGTTTCAAAACATTTTCAAAAGTCAAGGAAACAAAAAAACCAAAAATAAAATGGAATCCAACACTTTCGATGGCCCAATAACTGGTGCGGCCGGCGATGTACCGAGGTAAATAGGTGTCATTTTGAAAATGTCCTTGAAACTTTACTCACGGAAAAGAAAATGTGTGAGAGCTTTTCAAATGTCTTGTAAAGTGTCAAATGTCTTGTAAAGTGTCAAATGTCTTGTAAAGTGTCAAATGTCATGTAAAGTGTCAAATGTCATGTAAAGTGTGAAGTATCATGTAAAGTGTCAAACTTTGTCCCCACACGCAGTTATTCACCGACTTCTCCCCCACCACAATGGCCTGGCAACAATTCACCGGTATATTCACCTACATCGTCCCCTTATTGGCCACCGGGTTTTTCAACGCCGCCGCCGCGAAGTGAAAACACTTCCGCTGTCGCCGTGGTTGGGTCGCCGCCAGCATCTCCACCGCCGCCGCCGTACAATAGCAACGACGCCGCGAGAGACAAGGCTGCCCTTGAATGGATGATGGCGCCGCGCCGGCTGCAGACGCCAACGCCCCCGCCGCCAACCAATCCTGCAGCGGCGGAGAATGAAAGGTTTTTTGTGCCGGAAAATGCGACTTCTGATTTGCCGCCTCCGCCTCAGGCGCCCGTTTTGCAAGAGCAACCACCGGCACCCATGTGGTGTCCCACATCCTTCACAAATGAACACAAGTGAGTTAATTCATATGTGTTCGTAAAATGGACCACTGTAAAATGTCAAATGTCACAAATACAACACCTTTTGTAAAGTACCCTGTAAAATGTCAAATGTCATGGAATATTAAAACTTTTCTGTAAATCACCCTGTAAAATGTCAAATGTCATGCAATCATAAAACTTTTCAATTATCAGCTGCCGCGAATGCGGTTGCTACCGCGTGATCCTTGGCGGTGAGGCAAAAATTCCAAAAATTGAGCCTGAGAGCGATTCAGAGAGCTCAAATTTTTGGTCGGAAATAGATAGTGAGACAGAAACGGAAACGGAAAGTGACTACACAATGTACAGCGATTGCTCAGATGATATGAGCATCGATGAAGATTCAGACAGTGATGATGATGATAATTTGGGTGTGAATTGCATGAAATGGCGCATGCGTGACTCATTCAGGGTCATAAACAAAGTATACAATAACTACGATTTGATTTTGGACACTATTTCGAGGGACAAAAACGTCAGTCATTATATTTTTTCTCAAAACATTTATAAATTTGCGTCATTATAAAAATTGCAAAATACCCCATCTTTATCACACAGAACTTGTCTGTGTTGGAACTAGCCCGTGGGGAATATCTCCCGCTGGATCTGACCAAAGATATGATTGAAAAATGTCGGGCTAAAATGGTAGAAAGTCTCCACCAAATAAAATCCATTGCCGTGATGGACATTTGGGGTGTCATGCATACTGGGCAAAGATTGTGTGACATGGAATACATCAGGGATAACCTGATTGAGGAGGTAGGTTTGGGTAAAACTGGGAATTATTTAAATAACAATTCATGAATAAAAATAAAAAATTTGCATTCAGCATGCATCCCTGAAAAAATGGACTGATGCTAGGCTACTGGAAATGCAGCAGAGAATCGAATTTTTCAATAAGCATATTGGGACATTGGTGAAAGTGAATGTTCTTTTGAAAAGTGGTAAAGCTGTGGACAAATCTAAATACCCCATTTGGACTTTGGTGCGGGCTGCCAGTATAAATTCGCTGTGCTCTGCGGGGTACGTAAATGAATGTGCTCCCATCAAGTATATTTTGGCAAAATGCAAAAAATACAAATTGGAGCACAAAAAGGCTGTAGAGAATGGTACTTATGTATGCAAAGATTGCAGTGCTGATTCTGGGGACAGCTGTGAGAATTTGAAAGAAAGTTAGAAAAATTTGAAAAATTTTAGGGAAATTCTTTGATCAGTTCAAACTCATTCGTTTTACAGTTGAGAAAAGTATCACTGCTGAAATCGATGAACACAAGGAATTGGTGATTACTGGATTTTTCAATTGTCCCATTTGTGAGGGAAATGAGGTCACTGACGTAAATTTGAGCGACGACAGTGGCAAAGAAATGGATGAGTAACTGTGTAAAACTGTGATTTGATAAATATACAAAGATTGATATTTTTACTTAATGTACGGTACCTTAGACATGAGTGACTTTGTTGTTACATCAGAATATGATTTACTTCCGAATTTGAGAACGTAAATAAATACGTTCCCATTTGACAAAGTTTGTAAATATACACATCAATTCTGTATGCATGGAATTACACACAGAAAAACACTATGCGTGAAAGTGGCACAGTACCCACACGCATGTGAAAAATAGATTACAACGTAAACACCACGCGCAGTGACAAAATAAATATGCGTACATAAATAACAACAGCGCATACGCCCCTGGAGTCCGTTCCTCCATCTACCGTTTTTAAAATTTAAAAAAAAAATGAATTTTAAAGTGTGTCTCTTTTCTGTCCACGGATTGCGGAATGTGCTGTCTTTATCTTAGGTACTCACTACTCCCATATTACCGGAGCTGCGGCGGTCAGCGTGACACGGAATGGGGGGTGCCGAAACTGGGTGGACCCCAGTTTATCAATCACGCATTTATTTCACCCAGACAAATTCACATCTTTTCCCAAAAACCCACCTTAATCATTCTCACAGTCCTAGTGTCCTGTCTGAACTGTGCAGGGACACTGGCAGCCTGTTCATTGGTCAATTCCACATCGCTCCTCATGCACAAACTGAGTACTGATTGGCTGAAGGGTCTCCTCCTGACTCCGCCCACTTGCAGGGTAGTCCCACTGTGGTAGGCGGAGCTTGGCCGCATGCCAACAGACATTTTATGGCTCCGTGGAGAGAAGCGCTGCATTGGCCTGGCGCCAGATTGTGAAGCGGTGATGCGCGGTGATGAAGAGACAAATGTAGGGGTGCCACTGCAGTGATTTTTGTTTTGGGGGGGGGGGGGGGTTGATTGTTGCCGAGCACACTTTAGTTTACTAACAATAGCAAACTTTACTTGAGTACTCATAAACCAGCTTTTAACGTAATTGATTTCAATAATTATAGGATAAAAATAAGTAGATTGAAAAAAACTAGGATTAAAATGTTGTGTCATAAATTTAAATGAGTTTGGACCAGTTAGATACAAACAAATACTTATGGCTTAAGTTCTTTTTTCACGGCACACATTCCATTAGTTGCGATTTATTGTACCGTATTTCCTCGAAATACCCCCCCCCCCTCGAAATACCCCCCTCAAAATGGACACTATGAACTTATAAACCCCCCCCCCCCTCGAAATACCCCCCCCCCCAAATTTAGTGTAAAGAGAACGTAAATGACAAAGGCTGCGGTTTGTCATCTGGGTGATGCAAAACACACGTTAAAAGCGATGACTCTGTTATGTGAGAACAGTGATTACCGTATTTCCTCGAAATACCCCCCGGGGGGTGATTGTTTCATAGTGGTCCCGAGAGGGGGGGGGGTTAAACGAGGGGGGGGGTATTTCGAGGGGGGGGGTTATTGTTTCACAAGAAAATTTTTGAAAACCAAGTACGAAATTGTCGTCTGAAGCGTACGCAGACGTCGAAAAATGCAACAAAAACCGCCATTTATAAGGTTCTGAAGACTAATATTAGTATGTAGATGGTATGTACACTGTTCTAACGTGACACCGACAATGTTTTAACGTGTGTTCTGCAGTACACAGAACACAAACTACAGTTATTGTCATGTACGTTCCCTTTACACTCAATTTGGGGGGGGTATTTCGAGGGGGGGGGGGTGATTGTTTCATAGTGGTCTCGAGAGGGGGGGGGTCAAACGAGGGGGGGGGTATTTCAAGGGGGGGGGTATTTCGAGGAAATACGGTATACGTCTACACACTTATACAAGTCTTTAGAGTCTTATAAATGGCGATTTTTATTGCATTTTCGACGTCTGCGTACGTTTCAGACGACAATTTAGTACTTGGTTTTCAAAAAATTTCTGGCGAAATAATAAAACCACCTCAAAATACCGCCCCTCGTTTAAGCCCCCCTAACAATTCTCACTCTGAAAAACTAAACCCCCCGGGGGTATTTCGAGGAAATACAGTATTCACCCTAATTTATTTTCAGTCAAATCAAATAATTCATGTTTTTTTCGGATGAAAGCCAACTTTCTATTGACTACTTGACGTAGTTTTCAGTAGAAGTCCAAATTACGACTGATTCTCAGGAAGTATAATTGGATAAAATCTCAGAAAATCTAACAGAAACGCAATATCCTGAAATGATTTTCCAAATTCTATACTTTTTCAAAACGTATTTTATTTTCATTTTTTTTACGGAAAGAAAAACCGAAAAATGCAACAATTGTAAAATGTTTCCAAATTTTCGAATTTTCGTCACCCACAACCAACCCTCCCCACAAAAAAGCCAATACCCCCAAAAAGCCAACCATTCACCGCCATACATCGCCACGTCGGAACAACCCCCCTTCTCATTCTCTCTGCGCGCGGCCGGGGGTGTGTAAAGTACCCCCCTGCGGGTAGCTGGGGGTTGCCCACTGCCACTGTTGGAAGTGTCCCAGGGGGTACCACCGGGGGCCACCAGCCGGTGGGCCATGTTCCATAGACGGTGCCCAATTGGGTAGGTGTTGGAGAGGAGGGGTCTAGGGGTTGAGGGGGTTTTTGGGGGTGGAAAAATGAAATTAAAATTTGGTGGATAAGAATTTTAAAATTCTAAAGGTATTTTGAAAAACTCTAAAACTAGGGATATTTCTATTAATTTTTTAAAAAACGTCTGAGGGACATTTCTTCTGAGGGACAACTTTCACACATTATTTACCGTATTACCTCGAATTATCCCCCCTTAAATTGACCCCCACCCCTCGAATTAACCCCCCCTCAAAATGGGCTGGGGAAATAATAACCCCCCCCTCGAAATACCCCCCTCCATATGATGTACATCATGTATGCAATGTACATGAAGTATTTATTACTACTTAGTTGCATCGCAGCTACACTTATACGCTCATTTGTGTACAGATTAGGGTGTCAAAAAATTTTTTTACGGAAAATGGAAAACGGAAAGGTAAAAATTTTTCACTTTACGGAAAACGGAAAACGGAAAGGTAAAAAAAAATTGTGCCGGAAAACAGAAAACGGAAAGGTAAAAAAATTCACTCAGCGGAAAACGGAAAGGTAAAAAAATTGTCGGCCAGAAAACGGAAAACGGAAAAATGAAATGCCAGAAAACGGAAAGTGAAATTTATTGGAAATGGAAAAAATAAAGTGAAATTTGCATGGTAATAGACAAATTTGCAGAAGGAAAACCTGCATGCAGGTTTGCCTGTTTGGCTTTTATTGTGGTAGCTGTACATTCTGCAACTATGAATCATGCCAGTAACTCCACTTGTAGTTCAAGCTTAACTGAACCAACAAATAATCATCAAAAGGTAGCAAAAGTACACTACAACAACAATAAGAATTTAGCAAAAGTGAACTTTGATGTAACTGAACAGTAAAAAGTATATTCAGCGGACTGCAAAGTATGTGTCCAAAATTACTTTGTGTTTTTTACAGATTTAAATACAGATAAACATTATGAATGACAGAAGAACCTGGTGGTTAAAAACACCATAAAAAAAGATAAATACAGATTGGAAAAACAATGGAAAAATGCCAGAAAACTGAAAATCGAGGCAGAAAATGGAAAAATGGCCTGGAAAAATGGAAACATAAAGGTAAAAATTTTTCAGCCAGAATACAGAAAAATGGGCCGGAAAAACAGAAATGGAAAGGTAAAAAATTTTCAGCTGCCGGAAAACGGAAAACGGAAAGGTAAAAAATTTTCAGCTGCCGGAAAACTGAAAACGGAACGGTAAAAAATTTTTCAGCTGCCGGAAAACGGAAAGGTAAAAAATCCTGCGGAAGGGCGGAAATGGAAAACGGAAACGGAAATTTGACACCCTAGTACAGATGTACATCTGTAGCCCCAATATAACCTATTTTCTCACATTTATTACCGTTTTTGTGTAAGAAAAGGCGTATTCTTTAGTATGAATTTAATGAAAATTTCTGGCGAAATAAAAAAAAAACCCTCAAATAAACCCCCTCACGAATTAACCCCCCTCAAATTTTGTTGGCGAAATAATAAACCCCCATGGGGGTATTTCGAGGTAATACGGTACACAATTTTACATTTGGTTTGACGTGACTTTTGCAAAATTATGCTTAGATAGAACCTTATGCTTAGAATCCAATACTATAAATTCTCATTAATGTGACTGTCGCATTATTGTCTTCAGCACATTTTTAGGGGTCACGCTATTGAAGGGGTCGCATTAATAGGGAGGGTCACATTTTATTTTGCTTCAAGTCAACGTCCACGTCAGTCATGTGAGAGCATGACATTGTAAAGGCTTTTTCAAGGTGTATGAGGAAGAAACGGGAGAAAAATCGCTAAAAGTTAAACCGCTGTTTACCTATTGGGTGATTTTTCGATCGTCCAAGTTAAGAAAGACACAAAAAATCTACATAAAAACGCGAACCTCTGCATCGTGTGCTCATCTCTGTTCGCAGGCCAATTCTCTTCAATGGTGATTTGGATCGCTGCCAACAATGCCACGTCATCCCTGCTAGCTGGCAAAGCGCCAGAAACTATGCGCTCTTTCAACTGCGACAGCGGGCTTTGGTTGTGATTTGATTGTGCATACCGTATATCCTTGAAATACCCCAAGGGGGCTTATTTTTTCAGAGTGAGAATTTTGAGGGGGGTTAAACGAGGGGGGGGGGTATTTCGAGGGGGGGGGGGGGGGTTATAAGTTCATAGTGTCCACTTTGAGGGGGTTATTTCGAGGCGGGGGGTATTTCGAGGGGGGGGATTTCGAGGAAATACGGTATACCCGGGGGAGCGCAATGTATGCAGCCAAAATAACTTTTTTGGTCGACAACGCGGCAGCAGGATACTTATTTATGTACGCACGTAAGAAGAATATTTTTAAAGGAAAAAGGCGGAGCCAGCCATTTCTTAGGTACTAACACGTGTTTTGTACCTGATTTTGTTCCTTCTTTTTTGAACATTTTTTTATATTAACGATCACGTCATGATGGAGTGTCCTTCAGGAAAATAAGTAACACGCGAGTATAACGCGTTTCGTGATTTTAATGAGGATCGTGTCATTTATGATATCTTGGCCCGCGACCAAGTTTTTTATTGGATACAGTTACGTATTGTACAAACGAGAGTATTAGCGACCGGAAATGGTCGCTAATGGCGGCTGACGGACTAGTTGACATGTGAACTTGTCTCTGTCAACTGGTTTGTGTCAACTGGTTTGTGTCAACTCAGATTTTGGCTCCACGTGTAGCATAGCAATCTTCCAATGCACTTACCTTAATATTTATTATTCAACATAGCGTTTTTGGTGATTGTATCCAAAACATCTTTTTGACATGCTGCCAAGATATGATAAGGTACACACCATAGGCTGCGCAAGGTCCCAATTTGTGCTTGTGACATTCACAATCACATTGGACAAAATTTGACATTGTGGCACTTTTTACTAGGTAAACTCGACGGACATTATAGAAGTCAATGGTCTAAGGAATTTTCGTACAACTGCGTATATTCTTAGTTGGCACACGTCCAAGTTACCGTTTGCGAGAATGTTACCAAGTATGAAAGACACAGGATTTCCGTCAGCGTCAACAAAAATGGCTGCGGAATGCGATTAAGCGACCGCAATTGGTCGCTAATGGCAGCCCACGCACGAGTTGACACATGTGTTGACTTAATTGCATTCTGCGGTCATTATCGTTGACGCGAACGGAAATCATGTGTCTTTTACTTTGTTCGTATAAAACGCAACAGTAACTTGGACGCAGCGGTAAGTTCATACGTAATTTTTTGAATGAATTTGTCGGGACTGCGACGATAAGATCTTACCTAAGAGCTAACAATCCGACTTTCTATAACGATTTGTCTATCAAATTCACATCGTTCTCGCATAAAAAGTAGTATTGAATCAAATTTATCGTGAACCGAATGGAATCCGTCCATTCAAGTTCGAATTAAAAAACATTCGTCATTGGTAACGAAGGGCCGAATCGCTGATTCGTTTCATGTCCGCCGAGTTTAAACATAGGCATTTCTGCTTGTGACGCCAAAAATTCCGCTTGTGGCATTCACAAGCGCACAAGCACTTACGCCGCCTATGGTACACACCCGTTTTAATGAGATAAGTTTTTTTCTGGTACAATTTTTATTTTAGAAATGATGACGACACAATGAGTGTTTCGTTCAGAGAAATGCAGTTCGCAGAAATTTATTTTACTCAAAAACTTAGATAAAAAGCGTTTCAGGCTGCTTGTACGCGGCTGCGCATTTTTACTTTAAAAAAATTGTGAAAGTTTTGAATGTTTGTTTCATTTGAAATCTTTTTATTTTTGTAAAATACGTGAGTATCCTGCTCGCCCCTTCCGTTATCGACTAGAAATACCACAACGGTAGTAATTTTAAATACATGCTTTGCGGCCGCCGATTTTAGATATGAATATAATTGAATCAAAGTTAAATTTACTTCGACATTTTCCATTCATTCCACACTAAAATTTTTTGTTCTGATCTTTTAAGCGATATAAAGCTACGCTAGATTTCTTTGGCTATGTGCCAACTTTCTATTGCATATAAATATTGGCATTCACGCTTTATTGGACTTTTCTATTCTGAACACCGTATTACCTCGAAATACCCCCATGGAGGTTTATTATTTCGCCAGCAAAATTTGAGGGGGGTTAATTCGAGGGGGGGGCGTATTCAAGGGGGGTTAATTATTTCGTCAGAAATTTTCGTAAGGGTCCTAGTAAATAGTAGGCATTTGCGTACACAAAACAGGTAATAAAATGTGTCCAAACAAGATATATTTGGACATAAAAACGGAGATAGCTCCAGAAACTAGTCTATGTGTAGCAGCGACACAAATCAGCAGTAAAAAATACATCATGTACATTGCATACATGATGCACATCATTCTGGAGGGGGGTATTTCGAGGGGGTTATTATTTCCCCAGCCCATTTTGAGAGTGGATTAATTCAAGGGGGAACGATAATTCGAGGTAATACGGTAATTGTACAGCGTTGAGCCACCTGATTTTACAGAGTGGTTAGTGAGATATAACGAGAGGAAAATTTGAACATTGAAAGTGGAAAAATTACACTATGATAGTCGTCGTTTGTCTGGGCCGCCGTGTCGGCAGCAGTTTCTTCCGGCACCTGAAGTCATACATGCAGAGTTGTTAAGTATTGCACTTAATATAGTAACGTAAAGTATTTATTTTTACTCATCCTCTGAGTAGACCTTTTTAACCTTTACTCATGAATAAACATAAGTACAATAATTTTTCCCACAGAAAACGTAAAAGTGAGTATTTTTTTTGTTGAATTTTGCTCAAATTTTCACTCAAAATCACTCATTTTTCTACATTTTTGACCATTTTAACCTTCAAATTCACTAGTCCTAAGCTATAAATTTTTTTTATTTTTTATTCCTTTCTTCCTAGCTATGCCTTGAGAAAGTATATATAACACAGCCTACATAGCCTATATAATATCTATAACACGTTTTCTGTACTCGAGTACTTCCAAAAAGTATCCAAAAGTATAAGTTTGTATAAGACTCTTGGACTTATGCCAAGTTCATATTCAGGACACTCGTACAAACATTATGTAGAACATTGTATTGCATAACGTCCGCTGAGTTAAGCTAACACAATAACACTGGAAAATAAGCAATTTGGGAGACTACACTCAAAAAATTGCCCTGCTTGAATGTGTTCCCATGATAAATAAAATCCTGAATTAAATATTCCTCTTACCAAACAGGACGCCTACACAAATCACACCCCCTGGTGACAGTCCCAAGCCCTGTAAAGTGTAAAGTAAAGTGTCAAATGTAAAGTCAAATGCAAAGTAAAGTGTCAATTGTCATGCAAAATTCAGTAATAAAATATGTTCTTGTTTGTGTTGATTCACACTTTACTTTGCATTAGACTTTACACCTGACACTTTACTTAACACTTTACAGTGCTTGGGACTGCCCCCTGTAGTACCAATAAAAGCCCACACGCACCTGCACATTGGTGACCGTGTGCAGAATCTCAGCACACCAGCACTTGACGGCGGGCACGTGCGTCGACGTCATTATCTGCTGGAACACGTGCGCAGTCTCGCACATGGCCGCCACCTGCAGCGCCGAGCTGCCCTTGGCTAGCATCGACTGGGAGCTGTCTCTGAGTGGGTCAGGGGGGGTCAATTCGAGCCAGGTGCTTTGGCATGTATCCGAGTTGTTGTTAAGGTTGTAAAAGCTCGGGAGTTAAAAGTACCGAAATTTCAAAGTATATGTAAAGGTAAAGTATTTAAATAGTTTTTACTCACCCGCCCTGAGTTCAGAACACGTAAAGTATTTTTTTTACTTTTACTCATGAGAAAACATGAGTAAAATACTTTCCCCCAGAAAACGTAAAAGTGAGTAAATTTATTGAATTTTGCACCAATTTTCACAAAAAAATCACTAATTTTCATATCTTTTCATGCAGTTCAACCTTCATCACTAGTTTTAGTTTGTGTGTTTTGTGTCCATTTTCAGCTAGGTTTTTGTAATAAATTTTTTCCCCTTTCAAACTTTTTCAACTATTTTTTACTTTTTCCTCCGCACAGTGGGTAAACATGTACAGAGGCACAGCCTCCCCCATCACAACATAGTTGTTAAAACGTATTTACGTTTATTCAAAAAGTATACTCGAGTACTGAGTAAATATGCTTTGAAAAAAGTAGCTGTACTCACTTTTATGTATACTTTTTGAAAGACTCGAGTACAGAATACATATTTCGGATAAGCTTTTTATAGGCATTTCAAGGCGTAGATGGGAAAGAAGGTGGAGAAAAAGCGAAAAACAGGGAAAAAAAATCTTAAAATAGTCACATAAAACATGTACATGGTCGGGCTGAAAAGTCCCCGGGCAGTGCTCGCCATTCGCGCTACGGGTAAGCTACGGTTATAAAATTTTAACACGTTAATATATCAGGTGTTTTGAGTTTTCACCCAAAATTTCACCCCTCTAGCTCCACCCACTGCGGAACTGTGGGGGTTACAATTTCGGTCATTTTGTACTGATGTACAAATGGTGCTCTAGCTCAACGCTGCTTTAACTTGTGATCATGAAACTTTGGCTAGTGTGAGCCACCAGTGTTGGCAATGTGCCAGCACTAATCAACATTAGCTATGATATCATAAGCCTAGTCCATATTGCCATTACTGTCACTACTCTCACTACCAAATTCATCATTCTGCCTCTACGGTTGGTCAATACAGGTTAATACAGGAGGCGTTTTTCATGCACACTGCTGTTGAACACAGGTAATATGTCCACTACAGATTAGTAATGAAACACAAATGAAATTTAACTGACATAATAATTTACTGCACATTTCAAAACAACATTAAAATCACTGCAATACAACATGATCTCAGATGATCACCAAAAACATCCATCACAGTTCCCACGTTTCTTGCACATCACCCTGATCTGCACATTAGTTTTACCTTAATAGCAATGATGTTGATGAAAGTGTTGAATACTATCAGCACATTGCCAACACTGGTGGCTTACACTAGCCAAAGTTTTGTGATCACAACTTAAAGCAGCGTTGAGCTAGAGCACCATTTGTACATCAGTACAAAATGACCGAAATTGTAACCCCCGCAGTTCCGCAGTGGGTGAAGCTAGAGGAATGAAATTTTGGGTGATAACTCAAAACACCTGATATATTAACGTGTTGAAATTTTATAACCGTAGCTTACCCCTAGCGCGAATGGCGAGCACTGCCCGGGGACTTTTCAGCCCGACCATGTATTGGGCTGTCGGGAAAGTTCGTTCCGTCTTCCCTTGGATGGTCGGGGATTGTGAGTTTTGAGTCGGTGTATATAAGCTGGAATTACCGCTCAACGTAAAATTCAAAAATAAAAGTTTACCGCGAAATTGATTACATAAAGGTGGATGATAATACATATATCCTACTTTATGTTTCCAGCCGATTTTACATTGAAATTTCATAAAAAAAATCGAAAACCACGGAAACGCTGGATCGTGCACGTTGAGTTTTGAACATTATTGAGAGATAAATCAGCACTGCATCGACTTTTACGTAATCAATTTTGTGGTAAAAATTTATGCTTGGATAAATTCCAGCTTATATACGCCGGCTGAATGCCCACTGTTCGTCCAGGACAATCCAATGGGCGACGATCCTGAAACGGCACGAACTTTTCCGACAGACCAATACTTGTGAATTTCAAGGCCAAAATGATCAAGAAGGTATGAAAGTGATTTTGAGTGAAAATTGGGCCAAAATTTTACAAAAATACTCAAAAATATGTTTTCTGGAGGGAAAAGAATTTTACTCATGTTTACTCATGAGTAAAAGTAGAAAAAAATTACTTTACATTTTTTGTACTCTGGGGGTTAGTAAAAAATAAATACTTTATGTTTATGTATACTTTGAAAAAAGGTTGGTACTTTTAACAACTCTGCAACACAACCCCTCACCTCTTACTGCCCACCGCCCCAGCAGCAGTGGCAGCGACATCATGTCTCAGGGCCAATCGCTGCGCCCCCTGACCCCGAGAGACTCCGCCCACAGACACACCAGGGGGCAGTCCCAAGCCCTGTAAAGTGTTAAGTAAAGTGCCAAATGTGAAGTCCAATGCAAAGTAAAGTGTCAATCAAAACAAAAAAGAAAATATTTTATTTCTGAACTTTGCATGAAAATTGACACTTTACTTAGCATTTGACTTCACATTTGACACTTTACTTTACACTTTCCAGGGCTGGGGACTGCCACCTGTAGCCACGGGGGCAGCGGCCGGCTGCATGGCGATGCCGTTGAGCACGTTGACCACCAGCTGCCTGACCAGCACGAACTGGGCCGCCAGGGGCACTCCCAGACTCTGCTAAATGCCCTATAGAATGGACAATGTTGTGCAATTCTTGTTACTTTACATGAATTTTGACACTTTGCATCATATTTGACATTTTGTATGGCATTGGCCCCACGCACACTAGTTTACTGGCGTTTTCAGTTTACTGGCGGTAAACTCCATTTTTTAGTTTACCGGCTAAATTCACGCATAGTAAAAGTGGGCGGAGTTTAGGCCGCCATCTTTATTTTTTTCAAGTTTGCCTGTGATGTGAATTTACGCTGTAAACATTAATTTCTAATTTCTTTTATTGTGGAAGAACGGAGCATTGTTTATGCAATTTTTTTGCGTCATCGTGTACAGTACGTTGTGTAGATGTTGTCAAAATTTTTAAAATATTTTTAAGTGCAACATTGGATTTATTATTGAATTTATCATTTTTTTGTGGAAATAAATTTTTATAAAATCACCTGTTACGTTTTTTCGTTTATTGAAACGTTCTAAATTATCAGTTTTCTTTGCGCTATCGATTGGTGTACACAGCGGACATGAAATATAAACTTTCGATTTTTTATGATTTTATTTCAATTAAACGCAAATAAATCACTAGCACGTGAACGGAAAGCCCGAATCCGGAAAAAAAAATCACACATGAAAGAGTAACATTAGCTGCACACATCACACAATTTTTCGCGGCGTGAAACGAAAGACTTTGCAAATTATGATTTAATCACAATTAAAAAAGAAAAAATCAGCCAAAAATCGAATAGTGAATGAAAATTGTCCATTCAACGACAGTGTACTACATAACAACCATTATAACCGGTTGCAATCGAAAAATGAAGTGTAGCTGTAGCAGATAGCATGAAAATGAATTTTTTGTATTTGTTACATCAGTTTACCATTCCAGTGCCACTTTAATGCTAACTGCCACTGCAACGGAAATATTTCAGTTTGATTTTTATATTCAACGTAGTTGCAAATTCAGCAGTCAGCGGGATTCACCCACGGAACACGACCGGCGTCCGTCATCATCCACTCCTTGATTGCATCCCTGATGGGGCGCGCATCTCTTTCGTCAACGTCCCTTCGGATTGGCACGTTATCGATCGTATCCATGTTGTCGTACACTGGTCGCCACTGCAGCTGTGTATGGGAATGAATTTATGTGATGTTGAATTGTAACAGTGAATATGCAAGGTAAACTTACATTACGCTCAACAGTGTTGTTCGGGTCATCTTGTGGTTTTTCATCGCCATTTTCATCAAATTGGTTGGCAGCACTTTCCCCGCAGATATCACGCAGCCAATTGTGCAGGTGGCAACAGGCCATAACCAGTCTTTGTACGCGTGGCGGTTCCATCGCGATACAGGTCATCAGTATGCGCCATCTGCCAGCCAAAATACCAAAGACGCATTCGACAGTGCGCCTAGCTCGGGATAGGCTGCAGTAGTTGCAGTCAAATTTAGATTTCAGTTTTACCAAACAACGCTTCTTTCACAATATTCAAACACACCGATAGTTGAAGTGTCGCTGGCTGTCATCTGCATGCAGCGCATATGGCACCATACACCACTTGCGCAACGCGAACGCTTGATCACCCACAAAATAACTCGGAATGGTATTTGCAGGTTCGTTGGCATCTGCACCGGGCAGCAAGCACGGTGGCGCCATAAGCATTCTGCCATGTCTGTGTAAATGTAACACTTTTATCATGTGTAAATGTATAGCACCTCATTGGAACATGTCAAAAAGGATGTAAACTCACATCAAATCCTGCCCGAAATCAGACGTGATCAGCACAGCACCATCTGCTTGTGACCCCGGCATACCGATGTCCACGTACTGAATTTTCAAATCTGCGCTGGCGCTGATGAACAGTATCTCGCTGGCGCCTTGTAGCACCAGTATCTCGTTCCACCCTCTGCAAGGCGTTTTTCATTTACTTTTGTAACTGTAAACATTTCCACCTCACTGCACAGTTTCCCATCACTGTGAATTTAGTCATTTTTCTACAGTCGCCAGACCGTCGCCAGACCGTCGCCATTTCGTCGCGCAATTTGGCCCTTTTTTAAAAAAAATCATAACTTTTTTTTGGATCACTTTTATGAGAAGCCAGGTACGTCAGAAGAAGCGCAATTTTTTTCTCTACAAGTACATCCAAAAATCATTTGCACAACATTCCCATGACCCAAATGAAGTTACTTTCAAATCGGTGGGGGTTGCGGTTAAACTCAAGCAAAAGCAACGATTTTGCGACGTTTGCGACGCAAAATGAGACGAAAAGTGACGTTTTCACAAAAAAATTTGCAACCTTGGTAAACTGGCGACTATTTCTGATTGAAGGCGACGCACGCGTCGCAAGCGTCGCAAGCGTTGCAAATGCGACGCTTAGTTTACCGTGACGTTGCATACAACTCACCATGTTTATGTTTACTGGAAACAACACACATGAGGGCAAAAGTAGAATGCGTAAAATGATATGTACTTACCAGCGGGTTTGCGAATACGGATGTGTTTGCCATCCAGACTCCCCACACAGTTCGGCATCTGCCACAGTTTCCAGTATTGCTGCGCGAAATCTTTCATTTGCCCTAAATCACTCCCCATAGGTTTCAAGTGGTCCTTCAAAACTTTCACTATTCCGGTGGACACTTCGTCAATAATCGTTCTAATCGTAGCGCCGGAAATCTGTAAATGTTTTTCCAAAATACAATGAACTATAAAGCAATCTAAAAGCATGAAAAATGGTATCACCTGTGACTGGCCGGCACAATCTTCAACTTCCCGGCCGTTTGCGCATGTATACAGAAAGTAAAACAGTCACATTTCTGTTGTCACTACAGCGATGTGTCTTCTTTCATCTCGTGTTCTCAGGTACTGTTCACCAGTTTCAGGGTCGACAGCTGTAAGCATCGCGTGCAGCTGTTCGAATTCAGTTGGCCACAGCTGTAATTAATTTGTAATCATTGTGAACGTTATCGGTAAACTGAGTTCATTCATACATATCAGTTTACTGTTCGATTGCAATGTTGTTGTAAACAATAACATGAAAATGTCACAACACAGTAAGTGATGTTATATACGTCTGTATATTTTACGTAAATAACAGAAATTGTGAAACAACAAACCCTGCACAGTTTGTAAAACCATGCTGGATCGGTGTTCTTGCAGGCAATAACAGCTCGCCAGTAATTGCCCCTGGAGCGCGCCCTTTCTAGTAAATACGGTGTCATGTACTTTTTCCTGCCCTGATCACCCTGTTCTTGCGCGGCATTCTGCTGTTCCTGCTCTTGTTCTTCATCGTCGTTGTCCACATCATACGAAAACAACGTGTTCCCGACTGCCAAAAAAGCGGCTAAAATTTGTCTCTTCTGATTGTGCGTTAGTGGCGCAGTTCCATCCAAATTCCGCTCTAGCGCATCGTTCATTCTTTGCATTTGTCCCAAAACGGATTCATCGTGTGCCATTTTGAAACGTTTTTTTGGGGACAGTTTTTGTCAATCGATATTTCAGATTTCTGGCCATATGCCAGACATTTCTGGCATGTAGCCAGAAATGAAACATGTGATTAAAAAAAGTAACCATGAATAACATAAAATTGTATCACGACGTGTCACTTTTTTTTGTCACAAATCCATATCTTTCACAGATAAGAAATAAAAAGCGAAAATTTTGTGGAAAAGTGAAAAATAGACCGTTCGATTGATTTTGCGTCGAAAATGGTCCGAACTTTGGGCGGTATGGCGCGCGGCTGATCGCAAAACGTTTCCGCGACCGCGGAAACGACTTCGGATGGCGGCAAAGGCAAAAATGGAAACAAACGTGGACGGCCGCCAAAGCAGAAAACTGAGAGCCAGCCCCCAGAACAGGTTACTCATCCAATTTCTTTGGTTATCTGACCATTTCTTTTCATGCATTTTCTACTTATCATTTTTGTTTGAGTACAAGTGTGTTTTGGACATCTGCCAATTTATCTACAATTTGCGAATGTTTACAAGCCAACGCGATATTTACAATCCAAGATAAGCCAACCAATGTTTACAAATCGTTTGCCCCACTTCAGACCGTTCCGACTGGACCGCCCGTGCGTGGCCGAGGCACAAACATGCGCACCAGAGGGCAGGCTGCGCAGAGTTCTCAGCGCGTGCTTGTCCCCGACGATCACCTCGCACATTCGTTTGGCAGGGTTTTGTCGCAGGTTTGCTACTTATATTTGTATGGGTTTCTGAACTTTTTCTACACACACAGTTTATTCTTTATTTGAAATTTGTCTAAATTCAGCTCTAATTTAGCAAACTTCTGTGCTTTTTCGTAAACTCACATTTCATTTGTTTCAACTATGCGGAATTCTCTTTCCACCGTGTCAAAAGTGTACACAATGTTCCTTTTCAGGATTTGTTCGCGAGTCAGGAGTCTCCGGCTGAGCCGGAAGTCCCCGCTGACGGTGACCATTTGGAGGAGCAGGAAAAAGCGCGCGAGGAGGAAAGAGCGCGCCAGCAGAAATTGTCGATGGAGGAGCAAAGAAGGCTCAGAAAGTTGGAAAATGACAGAATCCGGGCGAAGCGGCGCAGAGACCACAAGAGGCTGCAATTGAAAGAGAAAAAAATGGTTTGTCTTTTTTTCTTTATTTGAATACGTTCTCTTTCCGGCATTACCTCACTGTACACTTTCGTGAAAGTTTGCGCAACGTGAACTACTGTTGCTGTTTTCACCACTTATGTAAAAAGTAGATGTAAACTGATGTTGCCATGACAGTGTAACTTTGCACACTGTGACAGACATACTGTAGCACCTTTTACCCATTATGTAAAATGTAGATGTAAAGTGATAGTTTGATCACACACACACTGTCACTTTGCAGCAGGAGCTGCAACGGCAGGCACGTGAGGCAGCCACGAACGTGTACGGTGGTCCCCTTGTGCCGTCTGATGTGGTTGCACCCGCTGCAAGCACTACGGCTTCCGTGTCCGCGCCCGCGCCCGCGCCTGCGCCCGCGCCCGCGCCCGCGCCCGCGCCCGCGCCCGCGCCCGCGCAACACGTACCCGCGCCCGTCGTACCGCCCGCCAAGGAATTGCCGGCGCCCGTGCAACAGAAGAAACTGAAAACAAAAACTGTCGTTGTTGGGGGTTCGCGGTCACCGACGCCGACAGTTTGCCAAGACACTGCCACAGCTGAGAAAGCGAAGCCCCCGACGCCGACAGTTGGCCAAGACGCTGCCACAGCCGAGAAGCCCAAGCGAAAGTGGCCGCTCTTCATTTGTGACAAGTTGCGGTGTCACGGTATTTACGTTAGTTTACTTTCAGTAAGAATTATTTCAGTGTTCTTGAGACATGTTTTAGACGTTTCTGAATGTGTTGCAGGATGGGGAAGCGCGCGCGGCGATGGAGGCCGGCCTACCAAGTCCGCCGGACAGCCCCGGGAAGATTGTGGAAAAGAAGCGCTTGAGGGAGGAGCACAACAGGACGTGCGAGTACAGAACTGCCCCTCTGAATGAAGTAAGTTTACTTCCTTACTTTCATCCTTTTTGCACTTTGTTTTCGTTAAATGTAAATTTTAAGTATGCGGAAGTTTCAATATAAGAATGTTCAGTTTGGTAAATTCTTCAATAGATGTACTCTTACGTATTTCAGTATGGCGATCCGATCGTGCCAGAAGAGCGCACTGACCGGCAACCGAAAAGCAGTGGCGTGCAGAACGTGAAGGGCACAATCACCGCCGAAGTTAGTTCAGTACGATTGTTTTTTGGTGAAATATGGAGATGTATACTAATCAAAAAAGTAGGGAAATGGGCTCATATTTATATTTTTGTTATACCAAAAATCGGTCATGTAAAATGACTTTTTCCCATAATTCCGTTTCTAAGTTTTGGCAAACTCTGCGTATATGTGTGAAATCAAAAAGTGTCTGACAGGGTTCCATATATAGTTTTGTTCAACCAAAATGTTTCATGTGAGATCCATTTTTCACATGTTTCTCTTTTGAAAATTGTTCACCTTCTGCATATTCCGTTGGAATCGAAAGTGTCTAAGTGGCTTCCATATTTATATTTGTGTATAATCAAAATCTTTCATGTGAAATAAAATTTCACCATGTTTCTGTTTTGAAAATTTTGCACATTCTGCAGGTATGTTTGGAATCAAAAAATGTCTAAGTGGGTTCCATATTTAAATTTTTGTTATACCAAAATCCTTCTGTAAAATCACTTTTTCCCATATTTCTCTTTTGAAAATTGTTCACCTCATGCATCAGAAGTTGGGATCAAAAATGTCTCAGTGTGTGCCATATATATATTTTTCAGCCATCAAAATTTTCACTGTTTCACTGGCTGACAATTTTAATTGGTTCTTAGAAAGGTGTAGATTGATGGAATCGAAAATGTCTCTGTCTGTTCCATATATATATTTTTCAGCCATCAAATTTCTCACTGTTTCACTGGCTGACAATTTTAATTGGTTCTTAGAAAGGTGTATATTCTTGGAATCAAAAATGTCTCAGTGTGTGCCATATATATATTTTTCAGCGATCAAAATGCCCACTTTTTCACTGTCTTAAAATTTTAATTGTTTCTTACAAAGTGAGAATTACATTGGCTGAATCGAAACTGGCTTCAACTGCTCTGATTTTATAATTTTGTATTTACAAAATTATACATGGCTAAGTTCCTTTTGCAAAACATTTTATCAAAATGTTTCTCCTATTTCGCAGACCCTGCAAGAAATCCGGGACAAGTTATTCGTGCCCACGTGCACTACCCCGTTGCCGGCCATGTACAAAGACGGTACTCTTTTCTAACTGTCAGTTTAACATGGAAACGAAACATTCATTGTAACGTGCTCTTTTCTGCAGATGTTTTGGACGAGGGCCAGGGCTGGGTTCACTCGGGTCCCGGTGACAACGGTTGGATTCGGCACACGACGAGGACACCGGGCCCGTTTGCACCCTTTCCAATTTACCTCCGCACATTGTCGCTTCCGCGTCGCCTGATGGATATCGTTAGCCCGACACTGTTTACCATTTTACTGTTAACTTTTTTCGAATAACTTTCTGAATGGCAGGTAGGCCGTTCGACAGTGTAAGTTTAACTGTAAGTGGCACTTACCATTTAAAGTTTTTTGTAGCTTCTAGGACTATTAACTGTGCACTTTCCCGGTGTTGGTGAAAGGAAGTTGGATTCTGATTTCAACTAATTATTAAGCATGTACATCGCTGAAGTACATGCACCATCTATACCTTTTTTCCCTCATTTTCGGTGTCATTCTTTGGTGTTAGTTAGCTTCCCTGTAATCCAGCTTCTGTTGTACTAATGGTCATGCACACACTACTTTACCGCAACATTTTTGTAAACTGATACCTCAACTTATAACGCATTTGCGTTTCATACAGTGATGTCTCTGGCAACTGCAGTCAATGAATAAACCATTTCAGTGAACTGAAATGCGTTCAAAGCTGCTTTATCAGTTTACCTACATGTGGCAGTAAACTAGCGTGTGCATGCGCTACTTTACAGCTTTTTCTAATGCAAAATTCTTTCAACATTTCTCATTTTTTCAGGGTGCAAACGATCGTGTTCCATGGTGGGCGGATAAGCAGAACCCACCCAAGAATGCCGAGCCCGACATGCCCGCCGAGCCCGCCAAGCCCGCCGAGCCTGTCCGGACCGCACCGCCGGGCAAACCCGCTGACACAGCCACGCCCACAGCGTCCGACGTGAAGCAAAATTTGAATTTTGACAATAGTAAAGTGAGTTTGCAGTTATGTTGCGCTTTCCGAGACATTTATTACAAGAACGGTTCACTTTTAAGCAGTACTTTCTGAACATCACAGTTCTCTGTATAAAAGGGGGGAATCAGTTGGTTCAGTGTTTCACATGTAGCGATTGACAGGATGGGTACGCTGCAGGTCACGCGGAACGAGCTCTGTCACCATGCGCTCATAAGCCTTCTCTTTCTTTTCGAGCAACTTAGTGTGTTCCAACAGAACCTCCGTAGCTTTACTGGCCATATGCATCTTGCCCGTAAACTGGTTCACTGTGTTCACCAGTTTCTGCACTTGCGTGTTCACGTGTACGATGTTGTTCTCGGTGGTTTTCGTGAAGTTGATGAGCTCATCCATCTGCATTTTGAAAGAAATGGGAAAAAACCGTATTTCTTGAAGAATAACACGTGATCAACTTTGACAAATTTTTGTCAACATGGTCAGTTTTTACTGCACTGTAAACTAACAGCTTGAAATGGTGTCATTCTGGGGCCTGCATCCTCCTCACTCCTGTCAATACTCATGCCTTCCGCTGTGGACACTGAAGTTCCGCTTTGCACTTGTGTTGTTTGATTGGGTGTAGACGCACCGGGTACCAGAAAACGAAAACTGTGCTTGTGTACACACTGTTACATTTTCTCATACACAAACCTTATCACATAAGAACTGTTTGCTGCACCTGCAATCACAAAAAGCATTTAGCAGTGTGAAAAGTGAAACCCGCTAATGTCATGTTTCAGGGAAAATGATCATGGCATGCATTTTTAGTGTTTGGTGGCAGTCTCAAGCAGAATGTTGTTGCGTAAATCCTTGTCCAAAATGATCATACGTCACTATTTGGAGCACATTCTTTATTAGAATGTGCTGTTTAAATTTTAATTGGTTCTTGATAGGCAGGTAGCTTTAGAGAAACGATACTGAAATGTGTACACAAGCACCTGTTTGGGGGCGGTGGTGGAAAGGGGTAGGCTGAGGTGTTCGTTGTGGCGGGAAACTGGAACATGCCATGTGAGAAAGTGCGACTGAAATCGGACTGCGACTGTTGCGCAGCGTAAGGCCCGCTGGATTGCTGCCCTTGCTGCGACATGACGCTCTTGTTCCCAACTGCCAGTGAATTAAGTTGTTCAGTTAGGCTAGGCATACTGCTTTTATTCTGTTGTATGACACGTTAGACGTGTGCGCACTTCCGACTTAAATTTTTTTCAGACTGCCCGCCCGCCATCGGAGTATGATCTGACGCTGACTGAGAAGGTGACGTTTGACTTTTGGACATTTAAATTTTGGACATTTTTTGCTTGAACCCACATCATTCATGTTTCAAGCACGCACTGTACACATGAATGTCATGCTAAAAATACCTGTGTGCAGTTGACAGGTTGTGTTACCTTCATTATTTGAAACACGCGGTTTTTAACAACCGTGTGTCATTCTCACGTTTAAATGTTTCGGACATTTTTTGCTTGAACCCAAATCTTTCATGTTTCAAGCACACACTGTAGAAACCTTGCACGATTTCTTCCATACAGCAAAAGAAATATTCGTGTATTTACATGAAAATATTACAGCGAAAATTTATTTGAAACGCACTGTAGTTAAACAGTGTGTCATTGGCAGTAGGATTCAAAGGGGATTGAGTTTTCGGGATCGGGATCGGGATTGGGATCGGGATGGGCATGGGAATCGGCATAAGGATGGGGATCGGGATCGGGATGGGAATCACGTTCCTCACAGTAAACGTGATTTGCTTGAACCCGCTTCTTTCATGTTTCAAGCACACATTTATATACACACATTCCACTATTTCTACAGTACAAATGGCGATTCTTGCGATTCGTGTGTAGGCCCACACGTGCAAGCTTTCCCAATATTTTGAACACACTGTGTTAAAAACAGTGTGTTATTTTCAATACAGTTCAAAGGGAATTTACTTATCCATATATATATTTTTCAGCGATCAAAATGCCCACTTTTTCACTGTCTTAAAATTTTAATTGTTTCTTACAAAGTGAGAATTACATTGGCTGAATCGAAACTGGCTTCAACTGCTCTGATTTTATAATTTTGTATTTACAAAATTATACATGGCTAAGTTCCTTTTGCAAAACATTTTATCAAAATGTTTCTCCTATTTCGCAGACCCTGCAAGAAATCCGGGACAAGTTATTCGTGCCCACGTGCACTACCCCGTTGCCGGCCATGTACAAAGACGGTACTCTTTTCTAACTGTCAGTTTAACATGGAAACGAAACATTCATTGTAACGTGCTCTTTTCTGCAGATGTTTTGGACGAGGGCCAGGGCTGGGTTCACTCGGGTCCCGGTGACAACGGTTGGATTCGGCACACGACGAGGACACCGGGCCCGTTTGCACCCTTTCCAATTTACCTCCGCACATTGTCGCTTCCGCGTCGCCTGATGGATATCGTTAGCCCGACACTGTTTACCATTTTACTGTTAACTTTTTTCGAATAACTTTCTGAATGGCAGGTAGGCCGTTCGACAGTGTAAGTTTAACTGTAAGTGGCACTTACCATTTAAAGTTTTTTGTAGCTTCTAGGACTATTAACTGTGCACTTTCCCGGTGTTGGTGAAAGGAAGTTGGATTCTGATTTCAACTAATTATTAAGCATGTACATCGCTGAAGTACATGCACCATCTATACCTTTTTTCCCTCATTTTCGGTGTCATTCTTTGGTGTTAGTTAGCTTCCCTGTAATCCAGCTTCTGTTGTACTAATGGTCATGCACACACTACTTTACCGCAACATTTTTGTAAACTGATACCTCAACTTATAACGCATTTGCGTTTCATACAGTGATGTCTCTGGCAACTGCAGTCAATGAATAAACCATTTCAGTGAACTGAAATGCGTTCAAAGCTGCTTTATCAGTTTACCTACATGTGGCAGTAAACTAGCGTGTGCATGCGCTACTTTACAGCTTTTTCTAATGCAAAATTCTTTCAACATTTCTCATTTTTTCAGGGTGCAAACGAT
Organism: Sphaerolaimus hirsutus; assembly: GCA_964036195.1. NCBI lineage: Eukaryota > Metazoa > Nematoda > Chromadorea > Monhysterida > Sphaerolaimidae > Sphaerolaimus > Sphaerolaimus hirsutus. The sequence continues at coordinate 115,037 of CAXIWS010000111.1, forward strand.
CGTGTTCCATGGTGGGCGGATAAGCAGAACCCACCCAAGAATGCCGAGCCCGACATGCCCGCCGAGCCCGCCAAGCCCGCCGAGCCTGTCCGGACCGCACCGCCGGGCAAACCCGCTGACACAGCCACGCCCACAGCGTCCGACGTGAAGCAAAATTTGAATTTTGACAATAGTAAAGTGAGTTTGCAGTTATGTTGCGCTTTCCGAGACATTTATTACAAGAACGGTTCACTTTTAAGCAGTACTTTCTGAACATCACAGTTCTCTGTATAAAAGGGGGGAATCAGTTGGTTCAGTGTTTCACATGTAGCGATTGACAGGATGGGTACGCTGCAGGTCACGCGGAACGAGCTCTGTCACCATGCGCTCATAAGCCTTCTCTTTCTTTTCGAGCAACTTAGTGTGTTCCAACAGAACCTCCGTAGCTTTACTGGCCATATGCATCTTGCCCGTAAACTGGTTCACTGTGTTCACCAGTTTCTGCACTTGCGTGTTCACGTGTACGATGTTGTTCTCGGTGGTTTTCGTGAAGTTGATGAGCTCATCCATCTGCATTTTGAAAGAAATGGGAAAAAACCGTATTTCTTGAAGAATAACACGTGATCAACTTTGACAAATTTTTGTCAACATGGTCAGTTTTTACTGCACTGTAAACTAACAGCTTGAAATGGTGTCATTCTGGGGCCTGCATCCTCCTCACTCCTGTCAATACTCATGCCTTCCGCTGTGGACACTGAAGTTCCGCTTTGCACTTGTGTTGTTTGATTGGGTGTAGACGCACCGGGTACCAGAAAACGAAAACTGTGCTTGTGTACACACTGTTACATTTTCTCATACACAAACCTTATCACATAAGAACTGTTTGCTGCACCTGCAATCACAAAAAGCATTTAGCAGTGTGAAAAGTGAAACCCGCTAATGTCATGTTTCAGGGAAAATGATCATGGCATGCATTTTTAGTGTTTGGTGGCAGTCTCAAGCAGAATGTTGTTGCGTAAATCCTTGTCCAAAATGATCATACGTCACTATTTGGAGCACATTCTTTATTAGAATGTGCTGTTTAAATTTTAATTGGTTCTTGATAGGCAGGTAGCTTTAGAGAAACGATACTGAAATGTGTACACAAGCACCTGTTTGGGGGCGGTGGTGGAAAGGGGTAGGCTGAGGTGTTCGTTGTGGCGGGAAACTGGAACATGCCATGTGAGAAAGTGCGACTGAAATCGGACTGCGACTGTTGCGCAGCGTAAGGCCCGCTGGATTGCTGCCCTTGCTGCGACATGACGCTCTTGTTCCCAACTGCCAGTGAATTAAGTTGTTCAGTTAGGCTAGGCATACTGCTTTTATTCTGTTGTATGACACGTTAGACGTGTGCGCACTTCCGACTTAAATTTTTTTCAGACTGCCCGCCCGCCATCGGAGTATGATCTGACGCTGACTGAGAAGGTGACGTTTGACTTTTGGACATTTAAATTTTGGACATTTTTTGCTTGAACCCACATCATTCATGTTTCAAGCACGCACTGTACACATGAATGTCATGCTAAAAATACCTGTGTGCAGTTGACAGGTTGTGTTACCTTCATTATTTGAAACACGCGGTTTTTAACAACCGTGTGTCATTCTCACGTTTAAATGTTTCGGACATTTTTTGCTTGAACCCAAATCTTTCATGTTTCAAGCACACACTGTAGAAACCTTGCACGATTTCTTCCATACAGCAAAAGAAATATTCGTGTATTTACATGAAAATATTACAGCGAAAATTTATTTGAAACGCACTGTAGTTAAACAGTGTGTCATTGGCAGTAGGATTCAAAGGGGATTGAGTTTTCGGGATCGGGATCGGGATTGGGATCGGGATGGGCATGGGAATCGGCATAAGGATGGGGATCGGGATCGGGATGGGAATCACGTTCCTCACAGTAAACGTGATTTGCTTGAACCCGCTTCTTTCATGTTTCAAGCACACATTTATATACACACATTCCACTATTTCTACAGTACAAATGGCGATTCTTGCGATTCGTGTGTAGGCCCACACGTGCAAGCTTTCCCAATATTTTGAACACACTGTGTTAAAAACAGTGTGTTATTTTCAATACAGTTCAAAGGGAATTTACTTATCGGGATGGGGATCGGGATGGGGATTGGGATCAGGATGGGGATCGGGATGGGGATTGGGATCGGGATGGGGATCGGGATGGGGATCGGGATGGGGATTGGGATAGGGACTTGAACCCAAATCTTTCATGTTTCAAGCACACACTGTAGACACCTTGCACGATTTCTTCCATACAGCAAAACAAATTGTGCAAATATTGGTGTATTTACATGAAAATATTACAGCGAAAATTTATTTGAAACGCACTGTACTTAAACAGTGTGTCATTGTCAGTAGAATTCAAGGGGGATTGAGTTTTCGGGATCGGGATCGGGATCGGGATGGGCATGGGAATCGGGATGGGAATCACGTTCCTCACAGTAAACGTGATTTGCTTGAACCCGCTTCTTTCATGTTTCAAGCACACATTATATACACACATTCCACTATTTCTACAATACAAATGGAGATTCAAGCGAGTTGTGTGTAGGCCCACACTGCAAGCTTCCCGTTATTTGGAACACATGTGTTAAAAACAGAGTGTTATTTTCAAAACGGTTCAAAGGGAATTTACTTATCGGGATGGGGATCGGGATGGGGATCGGGATGGGGATGGGGATCGGGATCGGCATACGAATGGGGATCGGGATCGGGATCGGGATCAGCATACGAATGGGGATCGGGATAGGGACTTGAACCCACATCTATCATGTTTCAAGCAGTAACTATATAGACACATTCCACGATTTGTACCGTTCTAAAATCCACCAGCGAGTCTTGCTGTATACATGAATTTGAAACACACTGTGTTTTAAAACACTGTGTAATTGTCACTGCAAAACACTACTTTGAAATATCTCTCAGGCAAAGCTTGAGTACGAGCGACACGTGGCGCTGAAGAGCAAGGCGTCCAAAAGCAAAAGGAGCCTGCACGAAGAACGCGTGAAAAAAGAAAGTGTGCGCGCCAAGGTGAAGTGGGACGACTGGGAGGTTAATTTAACTTGGGTACACACGCTGAACTGCAAACTGTGTGCTGTAAACGTCATAAATCAGCTTTGAATGCATGTCAGTTCACCAAAATAATGTATATGTCAAATGCAATTACTGGGGCATAACTCATTCAAGTAAACTGCAATCCGTTCCAAACACATTTATGAATGCCTACAAGCACAAAGTTTGCAGTTTACCATGTGCATGCGCAGATGTAGTAAACTTCTTTTTAAGTTCTCTTTACATGAAACAGTAAACTTAGCGTTGTAAACTGCAGGACGATGATGACGACTTCATCACGCTGCGGTACAGTCAGACCGCCAAGTCGCCACCGAGCGCAGTGGACGTGGAAATGGAAAGGCGGAGGAAGGAAAATGCCAAGAGACTGGAGGAGCAAACGAGGGCGCTGGCTGCACAGGTCGCTAAAGTGGTACGTTTAAATGACCGTTTTTGGCATTTTCAAAAGAAGAGTTTGCATTTACAGTAGCACTTTCTTGTATACAGCAAGTGCCAGTCATCCGCCGCAACAACAGCAGCGTGCGCCGCTCTCGCGTGAATGCCACAAAGCAACTGAAACAGCTTCAGGATGGCTAAGTGGACGAGGACGATCCACAGAAGGACAAGGACTGGGTGGAGGACTTCACCCAGGAGGATGATGAACAAGAGGTAGCTTACGATTCGGACCCCTTCGGTTTGGATAGTTCCGGATCGTGCATAATTGTGACTTTCCCATACATTTTCAGTTACGTGACAATCTCACATACCTCCCGTAACTCAGGAAATGAATCCGTTGGGGCCGCGCGGCCGCGGGCCCAACGACGGGTCGCAAACGCCATCCAATGACGATGAGCGGTCGCTGGCGGTGGCCCAGTCAAAGACTGAAAAGCGCCCGAGCAAGCTGAAAGTGGCCGGGAAAAAACCGAAAAAACCGGTGACAGTCACACACCGTCTGCAAGTAAATGTAAACTGTTGCTTGCCTTGCAATTTGTACAATATCATGATAAAACGGTTAGCCGGAAGGCTACCTGTATTTAACAGGATATTTACAAACGTGCATGGCTGGAAACAGTATACTGGACAGTTAAGACGGTGTGTGAGTGACCTCAGATTACCGGCGATGTGAGCCGCGTCTGCGTCGGAGGCCGGCCGAGCGTGCTGATTCCGGCCGAGAAATCGGAAGAATTCTGGGAGAAGTTCCACGAGCTGTTCCAGAAATACCCGCTGTTTGTTTCTGTTTGTATTTTTTTATCACACAAGTAAATGGACGTTGTGAACACGTACATTACTCACAGGTGCTGGAGCATGAAGGAGTGCACCAAGTACGACCTGCATCACCCGGAAAGGCAAACGAACGTTAGTTGCAGTTTACCGCTTACTTTCATTTGAGAGTTAAAGATTCCTTTCTGTAACCATTCTTTCATTTCTTTTTTCAGCGGTCCGATCACCCGGCGGTGAACAGGTCGTGGAACAACTTCACAAGGGAGAGCTACTTCGAGCCCCCGTACGACAACTACCCCGACAACAAGATGTGGTTGACCCGCGAGGTGGCGAACGAGTCCGCCAAAACAAACCAGAACGCTCTGGTGGCCCGCCGCGGCATGTTGCAGTCGATGTGGGACACGAAAAAGCGGCAGTTCAAGGTTAACCATGTTTTAGACTTCTCAGTTTACAGTTGACGAGTACTGCTGTGTCAAATTTCTGTATGCCGTTTTACGGCAAGTGCGGGAAATGTATCTGTTTCCCTTTTTCTGGCAAGTGCAAAACATTTCGCAGTATTTGTTTTTGTGCAAGTGCAAATAGCTTTCAGTTTCCGTTTTACAGCAAGTGAAAACAATCTTTTACTTTCAGTTTCAAGTAAGCAACTTTGTTTTACACCGTACACGTAACACTGTTTCACTGTCCTTTCAGAGAGCGTTGACCCAAGCGCGCATACTTTACGGCGGCCGTCTGAGCGGCGTGTCAAACGAGGACCTCGGGGCGCACTACTACAAGAAGATCATGGAGCTCAATTTTGCGACTCTGAAGCACATGGACTACTATGCAGACGAGTCCGGTGAGTTTACCCTTTCCGGGCCATGTAGATGTAAACTTCGCATTTGCATTACGCAAAAATGGTACAACTACTCAGTGTTTCCCGACATCGAGGAACGCCTGCGCAGTCAGGGCCGCACCGCTGAACAAAAAGCCGCCATTCCGAAAGTGGAGCCAGGAGAACTGCCCCAGGTTGATTCAGATAAGCCTTGCGTCAGTGAATTATCACAGTTTGGGGAACAGTACTAACCTTTTCAACACGTTTTTTCAGATCAGCCGGCGCGAGCTGGGGCACTACGCGTGGAAAATCGAGTTGGACAAGGTGCGAACTGACTTGAAGGCGGACATTGTGTTTACCCTGGTGCACCAAATGCGGCAATCGGAGGCCCAGGCTATGCAACTGGCGGAAGAAATGATCCAGTTCTCCACCATGCCCATGATTGTGTTCAAAGACGGAAAGGCCAGTAGATGTTGGTTTACTGAAATGTATCATTTAATGTTGTTTTTATGTTTGTACGTTTGTAGCAGTGGTTGTGCACTTTACAGCGACCGATTGGCGCCGGGCAATGCAAGTTTACTGGCACAACGTGTGCCAGGGAAACTTCTACATCATGCTGGGCAAATTGGTAAAAACCACGTTCACGCCGGAGAAATTTGAGCCGCAAAGTATGGCGGTGCAACTCGTGGATTACCGAGTGAAACAGGCTGCGAGTGCCGTTTCCCCCGCGCCAGGGACGGTGCAAACGGTCGATAGCCCACCACCGGAGGACTTTCACGAGGCGCCCGACATGGCGCAGGACAACGCGCCCATCATGGCGCAGGACAACGCGCCCATCATGGCGCAGGACAACGCGCCCATCATGGCGCAGGACAACAACCAGGTGCGAGTTGCATGAATGTAACAGGAAAATTGTAAGGAGTGAAGAAAAATGTACTTTGTGTTAACGTTAAAGTGTAATAGTAAATTGTTGTTGTTAAGTGTTACGTTTTGACCATTTTAGTTTTATTTCCTGTTTTTAATATACACTTTTTTACATTGCCGTAACCACCGCCAGACATGCCGCTTGCACGAGCCGCTGACGAACCCCCAGTTTCACAGCGTGCTGCAACAGTGCGCGCCCATTATCGACAAGATGGACGTTGCAGCGATCCATGCAATGCGCCAAAACATGGAAAGTGTGCTGTCGCAGTGCACCCAATCGGTAAACTATTCTTTATTGTCATGTATTCAGTCAATTCTACCATATCTTTCAAATGTGCTAATTTGCAGAGCACAAGCGTGAATGCGGACAGCGTGAAGCGCAGCAAACTGCCCTGCATTTGCTCGTTCATCAACAACATACGGTTCATCGGATGTGGTGCAGCAGGAAATCGGCGTCATCAACACGCTGCTGAAGGCCGATCTGAACAAGTTCTGTGACATGATCGAGGACTTCATCATGAACCAGGTTATTTGATTGATAAACATTTTGTGGATGGAGTGTGTGTGTTTTCGGGACTGTTGCCTTGAACGTATCTCAACGTCACCACTTAAAAGTAGGAAAAAGTAATTTACTTGAAACGTTTCGTAAATGATGTTAACTTTTCGTAGGAAACGGCCCATACTGGAACGACCGGTTTGCCGATCGTTGCGGCTCCGCCTGCCAATCCGTCTGGCAGTGCGCTGCTCGAACGCCGCCGCCGCAGGACCAGCGGGCTCATTGTGTCGCCCCTCGCCGCGCCGCAAAAGAACGCGGAAATGGACTACAACGTCACGCCGGTGCAGGTGAGTTTAACGGTGGTGTTTCATGATGTACGTAAACAGCATGTAACTAACAACCCTGTACTAACTACTAATGTTACTTACACCAGAAAACAAAGCCGGGCAACTTTGCGTTTCCACAGCAGGAGGCGAAAGTTGCCGAACCGGACCAAGATGACAGTCTGGTACAATACCTGGCTGAAATTGTGAGGATTGCACTCTTTCTTTTGTGTCAACAAACTACTTAAGATGCATCTTTTGGTAAATTGAAAATGTGTAATTTAAAAGATTTACTTCTTGTAACTTTTGATGAAATCCAATTTACACATTCTTATACATATTTTGGTAAATCAGTGTGCACAGTGGTACTTATTTGTAGTAGTGCATTTCTTTATGATTATGATAAAGTGACATATCTTACTTACAGCCGACACAACAACTGGACCAACTTGCCGGGTCTATGAAAAAAGCCAAGAAATCCGTGCCGACGGAAAAGGGCAAATTGCCCACCGTGCAGAAATTGCCCACTCCGCAACAGCACGTGCAAGCACCGAGTTTGCCGTACACGTCACCGGTGAATGTGAACACAGCGACGACCATCGCCGCACACTTGATGCAAAGGCAGGCTTCCGAGGTTGCCCTGGCTGCCAAGCTTCAGGCGACCCGGTTTGAGGTGAAGCACTTGCAGCAAGCCCTGCAAAATGTTAACGTTAGTAAGACATTTCATTACTTCTTCATGTGCAATACCATATGCAAATTGAAATTTCTCATGTATATTTGCAGTCGTGCCACCAGGTGGATGCCACTGAAGACGGCATCACGTACTCGTTTGTGGCATCGCAGGCGCCGCAGCGGCAGCATCAACAGCTGCAGTATGCCGAGGTGACTGACAGTTTCTGTTTTTTTTCCTACTTATAATTCAGTGTTAAGAAGCAAGTAAATTCTATCCGCTTTTTTACAGCCCGCTGAAATGGACTGCGAGAACGACGATGGCGTCGTGCTGCCGCAAAGTGCCCAGAAACGCACTGGCCAGCGTGTACCGGACACAGAATGTGCTGCGAAGCGGTACCGCCTGACAGTAAGTTTCTGTCTGCAGTGCTTCTGTTGTACAACTTTGTTGCCATTATAAAATGATAATATAAACTCAGAATGAGACTGCTGCCAGTTCCCCGGCCAGCGCGCGCAAAAGTGCAAAGAAGAACGAGCAAGCGGCTGCCGGGACCGAAACGGTTAGGATAGAAAATTGCTTCGATATTTTGCTTCGTACTGTAATCTATGTTTACAGTATGAAAATGTGCAGACAAGCGAACCGCCACCGACCAGTGAACAGCGCCGTACCGTGCCACAGCCCATCCGCCAATCGCGCGCCGGTACGACGCCGCGCAATTGCCCTTTGGATGAGGAGGGCTACGCAAAACGGCTGGCGGTACGTCTTGGGTTCAATTGTGGTTTTCGGTGTTGTACATGTTTCTATGTGCAGTGTCTACTAGACTTTAGTATTTCTACAGTAATTGATATGTACAGTTCCCCAGTGTGCATATATATATATCTGGGAAACAGTTGGAAACTTTTCTATAAGTTTACCATTACAGATGTTCATAGATGTAAACTGTTTACTTCTTTTTAACAAATAGAACGGTATACTAAAATTGCACACATTCTCAGGCGATCAATGAAGACTATTATGAGGAACTGGAGGATTTTGATGATTGAAATGTGTTTTTTTTGGTAATGTGAAAGGGGTGTGTGCCTCTGTGCATGTTTACCCCATGTGCATGTCAGCGGTATTCTACATGTTGACTTTCCACGATGCTCCAGGGGATTGGGTAGACTCCTCTGGAGCGATTGATAGTTCTTAAAAATAAAACACATGGACTAGTGGTTTCAAAGGTGAAAATAGATAAACAGTTATGGAAATTGTTGAATTTGAGTTAAAATTAGGGTCCACATGCACACTGGGTTTACATGCACAGAAGGCTTCAGTCATGTGAAAGTGCTGAAAGTAGTGAATATGTTTTAATGCAGTTTCTTATCATTTTACGTTTTCATACAGTTCCTTTTTTTGTAACATTTCAATCATTCGCAAATTATCACATTTCAAAGTGAAAACATTATGTACTTTTTTAGTTTCTTCCGTATACAATTGTCAAATTTCGCATTCTGAGATAGGTAAACAAGTTTTAAATTTTGCTCAAAAGTGTAACTCTTGTCAACAGCAATATAGTCTTGTTTTTGTTTTTTCTTAGTTTAGTTTCTTAGTTTTTGTTACAGCGAGAAGGAGAATGATTTCTTTTTACAGTTTTAGATTTAAATTGAAAATTGGCGAGTACAAAGTTTGGATTTTTTTTTGTCGCACTTCCTTTCTTTTTGTCGAAGCAAGAAGGAGAATGATTTCTTTTTTTACAGTTTTAGATATACATTGAAAATTCGCGAGTACAAAGTTTGGATTTTATTTTGTCGCACTTGCATTTCTTTTTGTCGAACTTCCATACAAATCACGTGTCCATGTAATTTTTAATTTTTCTATCCGTAACAACATGATGAAATCACGCAATAAATCTGTTAGGTAGATTTCAATTTGTAAATTGAAGTAAAAAGTAACAAAAACGAATTATTAACAGTCACGATAAAAAACGAAATATCAACAGTCACGATAAAGAACAAATGTTAGCAGACACACACAAACGTAATTGTCACGTCTAAATTGTCTACGTTTCGCAACAAAGATACGTTAGGGAATTTGAAAAGTCAAAAAAAATTAGTTTACTGCTCACCTGATAAGTCTCGGGGAATAAATCCTTCCTTATTTTTGGCTGTACGACGCGTCGCGAGTCGCATACGACGCGTCGCGCGACGAAAGCGACGCGTCGCATAATCGTCACTTCCAGTTTACCCAGCTGTGTCACATTCGTGTGTAATCGTGCGACGCGTCGCACTTTTGTGACTTGCCGAAACCACTAACCCCAGAAAGTGAAACACCAACGTAAACTAAAGTACACACGTCGATCAAAAATGTAAACCGACGCGCGACGCGTCGCGTTTCAGTTTACATTTTTGATCGACGTGCCGTGTTGGTAAACTAGCGTGTACAGCCACATTATACACGACTTATGACACTTTGCATGACTTTGACATTTTACAGGCCACTTTACTTATGCATGAAATTTTACATTTAATGGCATTTTGCATGCCATTTGCTATTTTCAGATAATTTTACATGACTTATAAAGCTTTATCATTTTCCAGGGCATTTAACATGACAATTTGCCATTTTCCAGGGCATTTTACAGGGTCTGGGAGTGGCACCAGATTGGCTGACAGGGAGGTCGCGTTGCTGCAGTGTGGCTGCTGGCCAGCTGACAGGTAGCTGGTGGATTGGCTGCTGTCTGATGGCAGCCCGGTGATGCCACCATGCCGCGGGTACTGAGGGGAGGGAATTCAATGCAAATTTTCAGACTCATTCCAACCACAGACAAGAAAATTTTCTAAATTTTTGGTGGTGACAGTGAGTGACAGTTATTTTAGAGATGGTGACACCTCTAAAAAGTTTTTACTCACCGTATTACCTTGAAATACGCCCAACGGGGTTCATTGTTTTGACTGGCATTAATTCAAGGGTGCTTATTCGAGGGAGCCTATTATTTCAAAAGATTTTTTTTAAATAACATATACTCCGATGTAGGAAAGTGCAATTGCTTACTGAACCGTCAATGATGAATGAATGTGGTGGTGATTGTCACCACAATGACATGATTGTTCGGTGGTGGTGACATCGCAAAACCTGGCAGTGACAATCACTGCGTCACCGCTAGGGTGTCAAATTTCCGTTTCCGTCTTCCGTTTCCACCTTTCCGCAGGAAAATTTTATACCTTTCCATTTCCGTTTTTCCAGCACATTTTTCCATTTTCCAGCTGAAAATTTTTTACCTTTCCATTTCCATTTTTCCACGCCATTTTCCCATCTGTATTTATCTTTTTCCACTATGGTGTTATTAAATACCAGGTTCTTGTGTCATTCATAACTTTTATCTGTATCTAAATCTGTAAAAAACAAAGTAATTTTGGACACATACTTTGCAGACCGCTGAGTATACTTTTTACTGTTCAGTTACATCGAAGCTCACTTTTGCTCAATTCTTATTGTTGTTGTAGTGTACTTTTGCTACCTTTTGTTGGTTCAGTTAAGCTTGAACTACAAGTGAAGTTAGTGGCATGATCCATAGTTGCAGAATGTACAGCGACCACAATCAAAGCCAAACAGGCAAACCTGCATCCAGGCTCTCCTTCTGCCAATTTGTCCATTTCCGTGCAAATTTCACTTTATTTTTTCTGTTTCCTGTGAAAATTTTGCTTTCCATTTTCCGTTTTCTGGCATTACATTTTTCCATTTTCCGTTTTCCGGCTGATAATTTTTTTTTACCTTTCCATTTTCCGTTTTCCACTGAGTGAAATTTTTTACCTTTCTGTTTTCTGTTTTCTGGCAGAAATTGTTTTTTTACCTTTCCATTTTCCGATTCCGTAAAGTGAAAAATTTTACCTTTCCATTTTCCGTAAAAAAATTTTTTTGACACCCTAGTCACCGCCAAATTTATCGTCATTGATTCCAACATTAGTTAGTAGATTCATACACATAGAACACAGAACACACCTCGTTGCCAGTGGGCACCTGGAGCAAACTGTCAAAACTTGGCTGCCTGCCCACCTCAGCACTCAGCATTTTCTCACTATTCCCACCAGCAACCTGGAAATTTAAAGGTAAAAAGTGTGACAAAATCAGGGTAAAGGCTACAGAAAAGAGGGAAGAAACAGACGTTTGCACCGTGATGGCTGGAGACAGAGCTGCAAGCAGACCTGGGGGCAGTCCCAAGCCCTGTAAAGTGTAAAGTAAAGTGTCAAATGTAAAGTCAAATGCAAAGTAAAGTGTCAATCATAACAAAAAAGAACAGATTTTATTACCGAACTTTGCATGACAATTGACAGTTTACTTTGCATTTGACTTTACATTTGACACTTTACTTTACACTTTACAGGGCTTGGGACTGCCACCTGCTGCCCGGCACTGGCAGTGTGCAGCCTGAAATTGGTGAATGTGTGATTGGTCAAAACAAAAAATATTTTGTGATGTTTTAAATTTGTATTCAACAGCTGTGTGCATACACCACCCATGGACACCCCCTGTATGTTTGTTGGAAATTTGTGCACAGCAAAAAATGTGCTGGTGATCTGAAGTGATCTGCGGAGAAGTGCCTTCACGCAGACGCTTGCAGGCACTTCAATGCACTTCACGAATTTCTGATTGTTTAATTCTGTAAACAATTTAGTAATAAAATGTGTGAAGTGTTGGTGAAGTGCATTCCATCAGTGACCTGGGGCCAGATTTAATACTCCCTACAGATTTGTAGGGTAGGGCGTACGCCCGATAGATTTTTCAAAGTTTAGCCGCATCGACGCACATGCACCGAGAGCAAGGCGGTTCATAAAATACACGAAACTATCCCTTAAGGTCGCCGATATTGCAATATGACGGTTATCGCTTCGATTTTGGCTCGGAAATGACGATTTCGTCATTTCGTGGCCGTCTGCCAATTCGTTTTTTATTTTATTTTGTCGGGCAGGTTACTCGCATAAGTTGCGCTTTTGTACGCTCGTGCATGCATTTCTTTCTTGTCGCTGCCCTCATGGTTTCGGTTGCAGACAGTGAACACTAAAAAAGTGACCACCTGACTACACAAAAGCGCGACTTATGCGAGTAACCCGCCCGACAAAATAAAATAAAAAACGAACTGGCAGACGGCCAAGAAATGACGAAATCGTGATTTCCGGGCCAAAATCAAAGTGATATACGTCATATTGCAATATCGGCAACCTTAAGGGATGGTTTCGTATATTTTACGAACCGCCTTGCTCTCGGTGCACGTGCGTCGATGCGGCTAAACTTTAAAAAAATCTGTCGGGCGTACGCCCTACCCTACAAATCTGTAGGGAGTATTAAATCTGGCCCCAGGCGTGATCAGGCTCTAAAGTGTGATCACAAGGGACACTTCAGACCATATCAGTGCACTTCATGAGCAGGGTTGGCAAAATCTGAGAAAAAAATAAAAATAAAATAAAAATAAAATTGAATATTCAAGAATAAAATAAAATAAAATAAAATGGAAAATTTAAGAATAAAAATAAAAATAGTATAAAAATTAGAATTTTTGTAAAAATTTTGTAAAATTGTATAAAAATTCATATTTTTGTAAAATTGTATAAAAATTCATATTTTTGTAAAATTGTATAAAAATTCATATTTTTTGTAAAATTTTGTCTCATTGCTTGAGTCTCTACCTATTTATTCATGGATCTGGGGGCAGTCCCAAGCATTGTAAAGTGTCAAATGTCATGTAAAATGTCATGCAAAGTGTCAATTGTCATGACAAATGTAAAGTAAAGTGTAAATTGTCATGGCATGTAAAAATTAAAGTATAAATTGTGTTCAAATCTCATGTTTTATTTGGAAATTTTATGTTTTGGATCTAAATTATGTTTTTGTTGACTCCAAATCTTATGTGAACATTTGGATACAAAAACATAAGATTTGGATATAAACATACTATGGATACAAAAACACAAGATTTGGATACACAAATTACACTTTGCATGACATTTGTCATGACAATTGCCACTTTGCTTGAAATTTTACATGACCCTTGACATTTTGCATGACAATTGATACTTTACTTTACATTTGTCATGACAATTGACACTTTGCATGACATTTTACAAATGTGCCCAGCACACTCCAGTAGTCCTTCTACTGAAAATGCAAACCATTATTATCGATAATTGTAACTTTACACTTGCAGCTAGCTAACAATACATACTGCATGCAACTCTTGAAAAGTAAGGGAAAAATTTGTCACAGGTTTTCCATGTATAGGTCTAATTATAACATTTTTCTGGCTTTGCATGCATGTTTCTGATTTTTTGTAAAATTTTTGTAAAATGTGTCATTTTATTTTATTAATGACTTTTGGGAATAAAATAAAATAAAATAAAATGAAACAAGAATAAAATAAAAATAAAATAAAATTTTTATACAATTTTACTAAAATGAATTTTTATAAAACCAACCCTGTTCATGAGCACGTTATTTGCTGTGGTGGTAATCTAATGCACATGTGTTTACAGCAACCTCAATACTGCTGAATATTTCTAATTTCAAGCCTCAAATTAAAATTCCAGTAAAAGTCCCAGACTCCCAGTACTGATGACAAAGAATTAAAAAAATATATACCATACGATTATTCCAACCAGAACTTAAAAATTAAATTAAACTGCAGTGAATGAAATAATTACATAACCATAATTACACCAAATTTCCCCATCCCAACCCACCAATAGTGCTAGCCCGCCGCCTAATAAAAAATGAGAATAAATAGGGTCCATCCGAGCCAATACTGGGGCTCGCCGGGTCATGTCCACAATTTGATGCTATGCTCGACTGGCGGGAATTGCTGTGCCAAGTTGTCACTGTTTCATCTGCGATTTGAATGGACGGGGTTGTGGTGGAAAAGGGTGACATACAGGGGGGTGCACTGATACGCACATCTGCCCGATACGCACATTTGCTCGTTTTTTTCACTTGACACTTTTTCAAGTGATTTTCAGATATGAGTAAAGTGAAAAAAGTTGCGCAATGACATTAGTGAACTTTTTTCACTTCACTGATATCTGAAAATCACTTGAAAAAGTGTCAAGTGAAAAAAATGGGCAAATGTGCGTATCGGGCAGATGTGCGTATCAGGCCTGCCCCGACATACAGTGCCATTGGCCAATCCCAGAACCGATAAAATGTCCTGTCCCATGTCAAATGTCATGCAGAGAGTATAAAGCCATGTCACATGCCATGTAAAATGCCCTGTAAATTGTCAAATGTCATGCAGAGTGTATAAAGCCGAGGAAAATGCATTGCAAGGTGGCAAAGGTCATGCAAAATGACTAACAACAAGTAAAAAGTTTAAAAAGCTGTTTTACATGACCTTTGACACCTCGCATTTAGCAAGGCCTGAGGGTTACCACGGGGCACGGCGCCAATATGCCCTCCAAAACAGGGTGGAAACACACACCTATTAATTCCCTGGAAACACACACACACACACACATCACACCTACAAAAGAAACCGCCACAACCCAAAAATGGCAATTGACCAAAATGGCAAAACCGACCACTTTCCTTCCTGAGACTATCCCTGGAGCCGACTCTGGGCAGCAGAGGCTGTGCATCGGTCGCCAGGGGGGAGTTCAGGGTGTACGCCAGCGTGTAGGGGGGTTCCTAGGGGGTTATTCAGGGGTGAGTGTAAAATGATAGCAGATGGGTACAAGGGGATACCCCACTTGGCCAAATACAATGCTGTATAGCGAAGTTATGAATTGTTTTCTGAAAATATTTCAATGGTGCCTACCGTGGTAAACAGGGGTTTATGTGGAGAATGATAGGTAGATGATCGTGAATAGCTACATGTGAATTCAATAAAACAACAGCAAAATGGCTAAAGCGATGTGCCGATTTTGCGTCACAAATTGAGCGGGCTGGCCGCTAGTTAAACGCGTTGAGTGTAAATTCATTCTCAACACATCTCTAACGATGGCAAACAAAGATTCGAAAATTCGAAAACATTTTCGAATTTTCGAATTTTTTCGGAATTTTCAAATTTTTATTTCGCTTCCAGAAAAAACACTTAAAAATCGATTTATTTTTCAAAAAATTCGAAAATTCAAAAATTCGAAAATAGTTTTCGAATTTTTCAGGTAATTCAAGGCAACAAAACGCTATCTTCAGTTCAACGTGCTATATCAATCAACAAATGATATGCGGCGCGTATGAAAAAGCGAAATGTAACAAAAAAAACGTTGAAATGTCATCCGCGGTGGAAGAGGTGGACTTTGACACATCCCCAAAATATCCCCCCTCGAAATACCCCCCTCAAAATTTACACCATGAATTTATAAACTCCCTTGAAATACCCCCCCCCCATTTGGTTTATAGAGAATGGAATGCGGTTTGTGATCTTGGAAACACAGAAAACATGCCAAAAACAATGACTGTGTTGTGTTACAACAGGTGTGTGTGTGTGTGTTAGTCTAAAGAGTCTTATAAATGGCACTTTTTGTTGCATTTTTTGACATCTGTGTTACTTACAAACAACTATTTAGTACTGGGATTTCAAAAAATTTCTGGCAAAATAATAACCCCCCTCATTTAACCCCCCAAGTTTCCACTCTGAAAAAAAACCCGGGGGGGCAGCCAGCAGGGGGGTTAATTCAAGGAAATATGGTATTTGATACCAATTTTTTATGCCGATATTTTATTTGATGCCAATTTTTCAAATGTTCATTTTATTGCCGTCGCTGTGTTGGTGAATAAAATGTGCCAATGTGTGAATTAAATGAGGAAGCAGCACACTGGTTTGCATAAATCCTTCCACCATTTTTAACGCTAAATTATGGTAAAAATAAGGTCATAAAACTGAGCAGAACATGAAGACAGTCCAAATTCTGTCTTTTAAGCTTAAGATCCAATATTTTGCCAAAAAGATTCGAAAATTATTTCAAAAAATTTGAAAACTAGCCAAAAAATTCGAAAATTGGCAAAAAAGATTCGAAAATTCGAAATTCAAAAATTAAATTCGAAATTCGAAAATTATTTTGAAGAAAAATTCGAAAATTCGAAAATTCATTTCAGAAAAAACACTTAAAAATTTAAATACTTTTTTTTCGACTGTTTGCCATCGTTACACATCTCACATTCCCGGTAAAGCATTGCTATTTTGACATAACAGTACCTGTTACATAAACATAGGTGTATTGCACATAAACTTTCCATGTGCACGTAACATTTATTGAAAAAAGTTTCATGAAATGTTTTTTTCTCCTAAATAAATCTATTTGACAATTTTACATGAAAACCAAAAAACATTTAACTTTTTTTATGAAATGGCTCCACTTTACAGATTCACTAGAAACACAACGTGGTTCACCAGAGGGCAGCGCGTCTGTGATTGACATTTTGTCATTACCGTATTACCTCGAATTATCACCCCCTTGAATTAACCGCCCCCCCTCGAATCAACCCCCTCAAAATGGGCTGGAAAAAAATCAACCCCCTTCAAAATATCCCCCACCTCTGAATGCCGTACATCATGTATGCAATGCAATGATGTATTTATTTATTACCGCTAATTTGTATCGCAGCTATACATAGACTTATTTGTGTAGCTAATCTACCGTATTACCTCGAAATACCCCCAGGGGGTTTATTATTTCGCCAGCAAAATTTGAGGGGGGATAATTCGAGGGGGGGTTTATTCGAGGGGGGGGGTCTATTACTTCGCCAGAAATTATCGGAAATTCCCCATACGCAGACGTAGAAAAATTGAACAATTACATAGATTTGTATGTGTTTGTAGGCATATCAAACAGTATATACACAAAAACCCTTCCCTAACGTCACTTAATCATCAGTTTTAACGTGTGTTCTGCATTGTACAGATCACAAACTGCGGTATTTGTCATGTACGTTCAAGTTACACTCAATTTTAGGGGGGTATTTCGAGGGGGGGGGGGGGTATTATTTCCTCAGCCGAAATTTAGGGGGGTATTTCGAGGGGGGGGCGGTTAATTCAAGGGGGGGTGGATAATTCGAGGTAATACGGTACGTTTTTATGTCCAAATATATCCTGTTTGCACACATTTATTACCAGTCTTGGGTATGCAAATGTCTACTATTTACTACAACCCTCACGAAAATTTCTGACGAAATAATACCCCCCCCCTCGAATAAGCCCCCCCCCCCCTCGAATGAACCCCCCTCAAATGTTGCTGGCGAAACAATAAACCCCCATGTGGGTATTCCGAGGTAATACAGTATTTCTCTTTCACTCAAAAATCTGTCACTTACCTAACACTTTCAAAAAACCTTGTCACTTCAAATATTACCTATCACCTATCACTTCCCAGCAGAGTTGCAAAAGTGTATTTACACTTACCCAATATACCCGGGTAAATGGGTATTTATATTTACACTTACACTTACACTTTCATAAAATACCCATACACTTTTTTTACACTTTCGTGAGCAAAATACCCAGGTAAAGAAAGTGTATTTTTTTCTTTCAGATGGCTGTTTGTTTTATGCTTTTGAGAAAGCATAAAATAGGGTCATGTAAAAAAAATAACTGCACAGTGCACACATGCAGTTATGCATTGAATGTAGAAGATATGGCAAATGTACAAACTAGCCTTTGATTTCCAACCTTTGATCTGTACTCATGGTATTCTACAGTTTCATCATACTTTTGTAAAAAGGACAAGATCAATGGAAATTCACCAGCTGGACACAACTTTTGCATTGACATTTGTTGCATGTCCATTTTTGCATTTAAACAGTGTGTATCGCACAGGCTGGCCGCGACGGAAACCCTTTAAGACATAAACGCGTTACGCGTGGTCTTAAAGGGTTTATCAATTGGCAAGCGCGCAGTGGCACATGCGTGCATGCGACTCCAATCGCGGAACCCCGCCGCTTAACGGGGTTCCCAAAATTATAAACACGTAGGCGCGCGCGCACTAAAGTGTTTGCCGTCTGGAAACACTCTGCTAAAGGGTTTCCATGACCGCAAGCGCTTTAAGATAATATAAACGCGCTGGAATCGCGCGCGTTTTGGTGGTTTAAAAAATTGATTATTGATAATATTAATATACTTGGCGGACCGGAATGCATGCGCATAATACTACCATAATTGATTGGAGAAAAAACTTGTGATAAATTTTGTAGATAATTTTATTAATGATATTTATATTAATTATTAAAACGAAATATGTATTAAAATGAAAAACTAAAAATTTTAATTCATTATTCAGTGTGATGTCCACCGAGTGTACTAAGAAAAAAGAATGTCCGGCAAAGGGGCACTAACAGGAATGGCCCGGTGACGGCACACAATTGATGACTAAAAAAATGATTTATGTTAAATCTATTTTGAATAGATTCGAGTTTACTGGAATCCGTCATTTTCAATCTCAGTAGTTGACACATTCCCATGATCACAATCTATTCAGCGCTACAGAACCAGCGCAGCGGCACTTGTTGCATGTGTTCATTGTTGGCTGCAGTGACCGCGGCATGTTCACAAAAGTTCGCAGTAACTTTGTACTTGCCGCCGAGCTGCGGCTGCACTCAATTGAGATGGGTATACTCTTCTGCGGACATCACACTTAGTATAGAAACCTATCACAACACATTTCATACAGAACCCAAAATTTTACAGTTTTATCATCATAATATTTCACTTTTACTACAGAAAAATCAATTTCGAAATTTATCACAAGATTTTATTCATTAAATTATGGTAGGATTCTGCACATACTTTGCAGTCCGCCGAGTATAATTGGTAAATATCACACAAATTAGTGCGTATTTCATAATGTATTTGCAGTCACAAACACAATATAAGACCACCGAAAGCACACACAACCTGGTGAATGCCTAAATAGCTCTTTGATGTTCACGCCGCTTGATTGCGGCGGCGCACACTATAGTACACCATCGAAATTTGGTAAACTCATTAAACTGTTTTGAAAACATTTTAGTTTACCACAATGAAAGATTTTTGATCGCCGTCAACCATAATTACAATAAACTGAAATGCGTTCAAAACACATTTATGAGTTTCCCAAATTTCGGTTCTGTACTAGTGTGCGCAGCATCTTTCAAACAACCAATAAATGGGAACTTCCTTATCCATGGTCGATATACAGGGTGTCTCAGCGGCTAGTGAACTTTTGTATAGAATTTTGATGAGTAATTATGATTATACTTGTACATTTCACTGTTTTTTCATGCGGAATATGAGTTAGTTGAGTTGAGTCAGTTGATAGGTACAAAAAGATTTTGTTCTATTTATTGAATGTCAAATACTTTTACACTAGTTTTTTATTGAAATGCTTTTTATAAAATGCATTAGTTCTATCAGACACAGCAGTGTAGGAAACTCAATTTCAAATTAAGATAAATGCTTTAAATTTTAGAGCAAAGTAACATTTGATATAAGCATTTTTAGATACCTAAATTCACCATTTGTTAAATATGACTGTGCTGGATCAGTTGAGGAAAAAAATTATTTTTACTAGAATACCAAACACAAACATCCAACCGCTGAGCCACCCTGTATTTTGATTGAATGGAAAAAAACAACATGTGCAGTGACGCAGTCCCCATTTATCGACTGTTTGGATCAATCCCATAATTAGTACAGATTCAAGTTAAAAGATATGCCACCTTTCAGTAAAAAGTATGTGCTCGGTGGCAATAGCGAATAATTAATAGGTAATAATAATAATTAACAAAATTGATCACAGATTTTACTCATTAAATTATGGTAGGATTATGTGCAAAGTATGTGCTCGGTGGGTATAGCGACATAATGCCAGCCTTCATTAGTGTGAGCGACAAAAGATCTGGCCCTTCGATTGTGTTTTCCATTCATTCTGTCGGGGTGGAAAATTTCAGCGATCTTGATTCGATTTCGATGCATGACCATGCAAAATGATCAGAAAACAACAGGGATATCATTTCTGGGGTCGCTTTTGTCGTGTCACATCCGTGATGATCCCAAACAGGTGGAAATGTGTTAATTGAATGGTCCGTCACATCCCATGGATGACATTGCACTCAACGTGTATACCGCGACATATATTTATAGGCTAATGTCATCCATGAGTTGTGTCGATGACAACAAATTTATATTTACTGAGTTTATGGCGAGGAGATAGTGAAAAAAGATTTTACCCATTGTGTGCAGGGTTGGCAAAATTTCAAAAAAAAATCAAAAATGGAAAATTTCATCATAAAAATTGTATCAAACTTAGAAATTTTAATTGAAAAATAGAAAAATAGTATAGAAATTTGTATTTTTGTAACATTTTAGTAAAATTAAGCAAAAATTTGCAGTTTTACATAATTCATATATTCTTTTGTATTTATCTAAATATTTGCTGAAAAAAATCACAAATTTACACACCTTTTTAAATATTTTTACCTTCAAAATAACTAGTTCATATTCCTATTTTCAGCAATTTCTTGCCTATGAATCTATTTTTAGCTATCTTCTACATAAATACTTTTTGTGATTCTTTACTTAAACTAAATTTCCCCATTTTCTTTCCAAAGGAGTTCTGATAGTTTTCATGGCCCCTTTTGATTTTTACAGAGCATTTTATAAGATGTTTGTTGACACATTGCATGACATTTGACATTCTATAGGGCATTTTATGTGACTGTTGACACTTATGGCACTTGATTTTACTACAATTTTACAATTTATAGTTTCATTTTTTACAATTTATACAATTTTTTTTTAATTTTCCATTTTACGTTGTTCAATTTTCCATTATGTTTTCCTTCTGAAATTTTGCCAACCTTGCACACAATG
>CAXIWS010000112.1:0-22350 GCA_964036195.1 Sphaerolaimus hirsutus
GGGCACAAATTCTTCATCTTTGTCTGCGTCAAACTGTGGTGCTCCAATCTGACCTTCCCCTGTCAGGAAGTCCTTTGGCGTCAGCACTCTGAGGCTCTTTACATCACCATAGATGTAAGAGATTGGCCTGCTGTTGATCACTGCCTCGACTTCTGGCAAAAGTGTCAACAATTCTTGCAGAGTTAACATTCTGTGCCCCACAGCTGCTTTGAAATGTTTCTTGGTGATGCCCACCATTCTTTCATAGAACCTCCCTGCCATGGTGCCATAGGAGTAGTCATGTTCCACTGGATTTGTTGCTGTGAGCAGTAAGTCTGTACTGCTCCACTTTTGACCATTTCTGACCATTCCTTTCCAGTATTGATGGCCTTGTCAGTGCTTGTGCTGAGCACTTTCTCTGTCAATTTGAATTGCGTCGCATTGTCTGAAATCACTGCCTCAGGCTTTCCACGCCTGGCGATGAATCTCCTGACTGCATTCAGACATGGCAGATTGACAGCGACTCAAGAACCCAAAGTGAATGAAGTTGTGCTGATTTATGAAGAAAACATGCCCAGAGGTGCATGGAGGATGGGTCGCATCGAGCAGTTAGAGCCCAGCAAAGATGGACAGATTCGCTCAGCAAAAGTCAGAACTGCCAACAGAAATGTGGTCAGCAGACCACTCAATCAATTGTATCCGCTGGAAATCAATTCAAAGACAATGGATATCCCATAGACAGCAGTGACAGTCAAAGTGGATTTACTGGACCCAGCAATTGTCCAGAAACATGTCAGAAATCAGAGCTCGAACAGAGACTCTGTACCAAACCCTGCTCAGAGGAACTCAGCATCAGATAGAGTCCTGAGGAGTGCAACAGGGAAAGCCACAGCAACCACCAGCAGTCTGGTGATTGGAATGCTGTGCATGGCATTGATGCTGACAGGCATGTCAGAGTCAGCAACGCTGAGAAAAGCTGGCAAAGCTTACAGCGAAGTATTTTCCAGAACATACGTTCTAGAAACCTCGACAGTAAGGCCACCATCATTGGCAGCGCATCATGGATTGCCGCCTTTGCCTTCAGAATGGCCACCAAAATCTGTCAGAGAAATGCAGACTTATGAGAGATTCAAGGATGCAATCAAGGATCATCCTGTGGAACAAGTGATCAGCTCACAAAGCCAGAAGTATCAGATTTGCACCAGTGGAAGACATGGACATGCGCTTACAGTTCCTGAAGAAGTGCAGTGCCATATCCCACCAAGGAATTTTGTCAAGGCAATGAAAGTTACACTTTACGCACAGAGACAGATTCCACAGAAAGAAAAAGCATATAGATGCTACATCAGAATCAAAGAGATCATCACACACACCAGTTTCTGGGGAGCGAAAGGCATTACAGGCAATTTTGAGAAATACCAGCAAGTTGGCGTGGTAGCCTGTAACTATGCAAGAATTCACAAAATGTTCAGAGGAACACCTTTAGTGGAAATGGAGCCCAGAGTGTGGACAACCAATCAAACCTTGAATGTGGAATATTCATGGTGTTGCCATGACAAAGAGAATGTCGTCAGTAACTTCTACATGGAAGAAGGAACCGTGGCTTCACTCGATGGAAAGACTGTAATCAGCGACTTGCAAGATTTCAGCCAGTGCAGAGCCATGATGGGACATTGCAGAGACCACAATTATGGAATCACAGTGTGGGATACGGAGAACTTCAAGCATCAATGTGCATATGAGAGAATTGGCAGATTCAAATCAGAGATATCTGGCCAGACAATTATTGTGTCAAAATTGCACGCAGCATACTCCCACAGCAACAAGACAAAGAGGCCAATTGGTTCAGAATGTGTTCCGGGAGACACATACTACACTGATCAAGGAGGTGTATTCATCCAGTTTGACAGAAGAGAAGATGTGCCTGTAGAATGGGCAATGCCAGGAAAGATAGTGGAGGCGAGAGAGTCGACAATCAGTGGAACATTGTATGCCAGATTGGACGACAGAAACTCCAAGTTTCAGTTCCTGCAACATGTGGTCAGAGAGATGACTCAGGCACAATTTGCGATTGTATGGCATCAGCTATGTCAACTTCGCAAGAACCAGCTGGACATGTTGACTCAGCTTTTCCGCATCGACCCAACATTGGGAATTCGAGCCATGCTGGGAAGACAGGATGTTCATGCAGAATGGGCTGGAGAAGCAATTATGTTTTGGGAATGCAAGGAAGTGCAGCCATACATAATTTATCAAACAGGACAAGTGGGAGAGACATGCTACAAATACACACCAATGAGATTGGACAAAGACGGGCCCTTGTGGTTCAAGAGCCCAGGTAGCAGAGACTTGGTAGAGAAATCACCAGAAGAGGACTGCAGCCACACCACACCGCACCTGTACAGAAATGAACATGGACAGTGGAAGTCCGCACATGGAATGGTGCATGTCACAGAGACGCCAATTGAAATGACATGGAAAGGACAGTGGCAGGCCTTCACGTTTGACGCGCCTCACCTGTTCACCAACATTGTCAACAGAGCGACCAATTTCATGGATGTCAGAGGCCAGATTCAGAGACTACAGAATTTGGAGCATGTGCAGAACCAGTTGATCGATTACACAGCAGATATGTCATTGGATCCCAGAGTGATCAGAAATTCAATAGAAGGCATTGCAGCTGGAATTAGACAGACGGCAGCAGGAATCGGCAAGGCATATGGTCACTATATATCTGGAGTATCAAAAGGGTACACTAACTTTATGGGAGGAATGTTGAAAGGACCCTTTCAAGTGATCATCAACACAATCGCAATGCTGCTGGGAATCACAATCCTGATAGCTGGAATCGTAGCTGCAGGATACCTGTGGTACAATTGGAGAATTGCCACAGGGAAGCCAGTGATTCCACCATGCGTATATACATGCATATGGAAATGCATAGTGTGCCCGTTCAAATGCATATGGCTATGCTTCAGAGCCATCAGATATACTATCAAGAAATCAACTCAGAAAGAGACCAATTATCCACAAAGAAAAGTACGCAAGACAGAGTTGAGACCAGCAATCAAGAGGAGAGCCAGATCCAACTCAACACAGTCCGTCAGATTTGCCAGGAGAGCAGAAACCGAGGACAGAATGGCAAAGTCACTATCAGCATACGTTCAGCCAGATGAAAGTTCAGCTGATGAGGGACAAGTCAGAGCCAGGAACAGAGACAGTGTTCACATGCCTGATATCCGCAAATTCACCTCACGCGAACGCGCAGGAAGCGACACGGGCAACTACTTACTTCATCATCAGGCTAGGTCGGCGTTGGCATCACCAGCAACCGGATCTGCGACTTCACGCACGCCCACGACTTCGCGCACTACCACGTTCACCACCGAGGCGACTGTGGAAACGCCACTTATCACTTTGGCGCCTACCACCACCAGCATGTGACGTTGCTGCAACAACGGGGTGCAGCAACTCTTCCGCCCGGAGTGTGCTGACCGTGGCAAAATGGATGGATAAAGAAATACAGAGAATTGATAATTAGGCTCATATTCGCACATTTACTTATTTGCACTATTTTACTTTTCATGCACTATATTTATTTACCACGCAAAATATCAAATTATATTTCCTGCACTATATTATTTATCCATGGAGAATATTTAATTAGGAAAGTGTTTTATGAGTAATCGATATGTTTATGTGAAATATTTAGGTTAAAAAGGCAAATAAGTTATTATTAGGTGTATTAATATGAAATAAGGCTCATTCAACTCGCCATAATTTTCTGATCATTATTATATATACATTTACATGGTTTACTTGCAATTTGGGAAAGTCAAAACTTGTAAATATTTATGTACTACGTATGTACTTAGGCCAGCGTCCTAATAGAGAAATAGTGCCCTGTGTGCAACTAGCATTTACTGTACGTATTTATGAAGCCCTTCGCGTAGGCATAATTATTATAACCCTGCTCACAAGTTATATTATATTTACTTTGTCATTATGGTAAATACCCTGCTCAATTATTATACCCATTTACTTAAGTAAGTCCCAATTTGTCCATTATGAAATATACGTTTCCAGGAAGTGATTGTTATTATTATATTGAATATACCTTGCTCTATTTACGTCATTAGGAACATTTGCACTACTATTTACAGTTTCGAACCCTATTATATTAGTTCCAATGTGCGTCAATGTTTTCTGACAAATTGAAGCAAATTAGTAAATCGGCCGAGTTTGCCGACTTCGCGCCTCTCAAGATTAATAGTTTTTCCATTAGCCCAATTTGTACCTGGTATTTCTTTACCATAATTGTTTGAATGTATGCACGCGCAGTATGAGGCAACTGTTTCGGCTAGATGTGTTTATTTGTTGCATTTGTGACTTATTTGTGTATTTGTATTAGGAAATTACTGTAGCTGTTTTTCTATACATGATTTCCGTGTCTTAGCTACTTTGGAAGTTTTTACTTCAGTCTGCGGACCCCAAGCTACTGAACGAAAATAAGCTAGCGATAGAAACTTCGATTAGGAAGCTCGCTAGACGTTGCGCCTTTGTAACACGCTGTATCTGATCGAAATAAAGTACCTGGAACAATTCGAACCCCCTTTTTCAACACACAACTACGAAATAAACTCAACTTGGCTGTCGACAAGTGGACATTCGGCTACAACGGGAAATCAACCACTCTAAAGGCCGTTTCTCACTACGGTCTTGGAGCTGCTGGATTCGGTGGTAGAAGACGCTGACTTCGGTGGCTTCATCACAAGTGTCTTTGTAGCGTGTGTTCATGCCCAAAGTTCCAACCCTTACCCGGCAATGCAATAACCTTGAACAAACCCCCGCAAATGAGCGTTCTTTCTGTGGCCTTGGTTGGGCGCGCTATAAAATATTTGTCACCTAAAGGGGCGCAGGTTGATAACATGTGTCACACCACCTGCTCTAAATTGTACCGTAACCTCTGAATAGAAACCCAGTTTATGACACTCACCTCTGAGATAATTTTATTTTAATTACGTCATATTAATCACAGTTACCTTACGCTTGGTTTAGTTTATGTTTGTATTTTCTTATTTACCGCATTCAATTAATTCTCCCGTGCCTTGTATGCTATGTTAATTGTTTTCCAGTGATCATTGATTTTGCCTTGTAATTCTCTAATTACGGTTAATTGTTGTGTCTCAGATTTAATATTCAATTCTATTATGGTAGGTTTTTGGTGATTATAAAACGCGCTGATTTTACATTTTTTCACCCACTAGAGGCTATACGACTCACTTGAGCTATTGTGAAATTGACTCTGATTATATTGCTAAATAAAGTTCCCGTGAATCCAACTTGGTCCCCCTGAAGCATACTAACTGCTTGAATTTTAATTTGAATTTTATTAATTACGGCTTTATTTTATTTACGGCTTATTAACAGTTACTCAAAGTAAACTGCCGGCTGCAGTTACGAAAGGGATTGGTAAGTTGCCGTGTCCATCCTCGGGAACTTGTCAGGACCCCAAGGGGTACTGGCGCTGTTCCTGATTTGCGTGTAAAATCCCCGTACCATAAAAACAAACATTTCCAAAGTTCAAAACTGCCAGAGAAAGGAGAGTGATTTTGTCAAAGGCAGAGCGATGCCTGAGATGCCTGCAGAAAGGGCATTATATGAATCAATGTCAATTTACGAGAAGTTGCTT
Organism: Sphaerolaimus hirsutus; assembly: GCA_964036195.1. Classification (NCBI taxonomy): domain Eukaryota; kingdom Metazoa; phylum Nematoda; class Chromadorea; order Monhysterida; family Sphaerolaimidae; genus Sphaerolaimus; species Sphaerolaimus hirsutus. The sequence goes on from CAXIWS010000112.1 coordinate 5,672, forward strand.
CTATTGCAAGTCCAATAGGCACCACACTGCGGTGTGCCCAGAGAAATTTAGTGACAATAGCAATGGAAACGCTGGACGGCAAATTCCAGCATTCAAAGCAAATGGTCAACAGAATGGCCAGCAATCAGCAAACAATGGCAGAAAGTCTGTGCCGACGGCCGGTCGACCAGCACAGAGCCAACAGAGAAAGGCCACAGTGAATTGTGTCACTGTGGAAGAAGCTGGACCAGAAATGGTAGAGACAGAAACCATATCCAGCACAGTGGTCACAGAACCAAATACAAAGCAACAGAATACATCAGTGAACCTGTCGGTAAACAGAAATATGTCAATGTTGATGACAGCCAGAACCGTGATTGAGGCTTCAGAAATGGATACAGAGATGGAGCCTGAACAGCCACCACTACAGATTCAAGCGTTCCTGGACACAGGATCCCAGGGAACGTACATGTCAGAGAAAGTGGCCAAGAAACTCAATTTGAAGAGTACAGGTGAACACCACATCCAGGTGTATACATTCGGAAATGAAAAGCCGCACTATAAAGTAGTACAGCAAGTGGAATTCAGAATGCGGCTCAGAAATGGCCAGAAAGTTGATGTGGTGGCTGATGTGGTCCCGACGTTGACCACAGAACAAGTCAAAGTGCCTGTGTCAGAACAGGACGAAAAGTACCTGCAGAAGTACTTCCCGGATGAGAGTTACTTTGCAGACAGAATTCCCAAGGAAAAGGGGACAGAATGCAAGTTCAAGCCAGACATTATAGTGGGCTTGAATTATTTCTGGGACTTGATGTCCAGAAACACCAGCACCACCAGACTTCCATCAGGATTGTATGTCATTCCATCAGAATTGGGATTGCTGATGGGAGGTGGGCAGCTGACGAGCAACAGAAATCAATGGACCATGGATGGTGCATATCCGGTGGTGGTCAACACAATTGTGCATCAAATTCAGAGAGAAAAGTGGTACGAGGAAGCACCGTTGTCAATTGCTCCTGTACCAAATGTCAAAGATATGGACAGACTGGATACCATTGGCATAATGGACCAGCCAGACCTCATCGAGGATGATGAGGCCATAAAGCAATTCAATGAGAGTGTACAGAGAAACCCAGATGGACGGTACTCTGTTAAGTTCATGTACAAGCCAAATTTGCATGAACTCCCAGATAACAAACCAATGGCGTTCAAGAGGTTCAGATACCATTGATTCATATAATGCCCTTTCTGCAGGCATCTCAGGCATCACTCTGCCTTTGACAAAATCACTCTCCTTTCTCTGGCAGTTTTGAACTTTGGACACTTATCATTAAAGTGTAATTGCTGTGTGTCATTGCAGAACACACACGGCCTCCCAGGATTCATGAATCCAGCCTGTGGTGCACTCTGACCATTCTGGATCACAGACATGCTCCCTGTGCTGGTCCTTGGGTTCTCTGGCCCTCTGAATCGATTCCCATTGCCTTGGAATCGATTATTGAATTGCTGTGTGCGTGGATTATTCCCGAATCCTTGGCGCGATTGCTGAACTGGTGCCTCAGTTTGCTGTGCGTGCTGTACAGCCTCACTGAGCGCTAGCTGCTTGCCAAACAGCTTTCTGAATATCTCCACCGTCAAGGCTTCCTCAGTTCCCTGTTCCTTCTGGATTTCTCTGAGAACCTCGGGTGGCACTTTCTGTTGCAGCTGGCTCAACAGCATTGGATGCTCCACTGATTCTCCCAGTGACTCCAACTGCTGGAGCAGCCTTTCAATTGCATCAAACAAAATTCTCATATCCTGACAGGTATTCCTGGCCTGTCGCAGTTTCATGATATTACTCATCAGCGTGTTTCTGACCACAACTGGCTGGTCATATCTTTTCTTGAGCATTGCAATTGCGGGTGCATAATTCTCTGCGGTCACACTCAATCCACTGATCATGCCAAATGCTGAGCCTTTCAGCAAGCTCCTCAAGTATGAGAACTTGGAAATGTCCTCCAAATCTGTTCGATTGTGGATGTGGGATTCGAACATTTGCCACCATGATCGAAATTTGACAATTTCCCCAGTAAACTGTTCCACTTCCAGTTTCTGTAATTTGATGCTCTTTGCTGTGGTTGCATTGGTTGAACTGGCCCCCGGAGCAGCTCCCTGAGCTGTCAGAGCCATCTGGGCAGCCATCTGCTGTATGAATGCTGTATTGACTTCATACATGGTATTTCCGCTCTGTTGCTGGATCATGTCTTGCAACTCTTCGATGTATACATTCATGGCTGCAACTTTCTGTGTCACCAAGTCTGACATATTTGCATATTCCTCATATGAGTCTTGGTATATCTTCTGTTCTTGTTCCATCTGGTCGGGTTCGTCAATGTCCTTGACGACATCCCTCCATGCATCAAATTGAGTTCTCACTGCAGTCATTGCACTTTCCAATTTTGCACCCTCCTGTTTGACAGATGCAATCACTCTTCTCATTTCTGTTCTCTTTTCTTCCTTTGTTGCTCCCGCAAATATCTCTGGGTCATATTTGGCATATTCTCTTGCCAATCTGCTGTCCACCCTGTGCTTTGCCGGCCCCAGGGTCTTTCTGATGTGACCCGTTGGTGAAACCATTCTTGCTGATAAATTTTCCTTCACTGTTTCTTTTTATAGTGCGTCTCCTGTGACGCCGGTGACGCTTCTCTGTGTCTTTCTGTGTAGTGCTCTGTGCACCACGGATTTGTTGTGCCACGCACAATACCAATGCAGTCCTACAGGCCCCTGACGTGTTCTCACGCGTTGACCTTTACTGCACTGGCACCAGGTGTGTTCCTAAAGCCCCTGACGTGATTGTTTACACGCGTTGACTTCAACACACCGGTCAAATCCACCTGGACAATAAACAAGTTCTTTGCCCAGCAGTGTGCGCCCAAAGAGGGTCCGTACACACTCTTTCTGAGCGCTCTGGCGCTCTTTCTGGCACGCCTGTGTGCCTTGTGACCACTCCGGCCACGTGCTTTCCTGAGCGGCTCCTGTGCCGCTGTGCGCAGTGCACAGTTTCTCCTGTGACACGTTTCTGTGCACTCTGGTGCACTTTCTGATTCTGTGCAGTGCTGTACACTGCTCTGCAATTGCGCCTGTGCAATGCAGAATTCTGGCACTTTTGTGCTGTCTGATCTGATGGTACCGAGCAGGCACAGCGTGTATATTTGATGGGAGCTCCGCAAAGCCCCTACACGCTACCAAGTATCCTAATACTTGGTTTTCAAATCCACTCTCTGTCAGCTACAGCCCTCTGTCAGCTACAGCCCTTTGTACACTGATACCCCTACTTTTGCACTTCCGATGTATGAGTCCACTCTTTCCCAGTGGAGCGAGGGACCTCCGCGAATGCCCAAAAAACAGCCCTTTGACTAGCGTGGCTCTGTGGCGATCCTGTCTCTGTCAGGTCACCCTCCCTTGGCATAGGAAGGACGTGCGAGCGGTCACTGGCGTCCGGATGTCCAGGAGCGTCCAGCGAAAGTTTGACCACCGTCCGACAATGACTCCTTGTCAAATGCCGGTGCTGCCCAGCGTCTAGCACCTTGCCAGAACACTGGTGAAAGCTGCCTGAAATCCTGACAGGCTTGTCAGAACTCCAGTGTCCTCTGCGCGTGAGCGTAGAACCGCTCCCAAGATGTAGACAGGAGTGCCGTGACTTTGGCACAATGCTGTCTGCAAATCAACAGCCAACGCTCAGCCAAGGCCAATTGATGTTCAGCAGGACTTTTGAAGTTCTGCCAACCCTGCTCGCTGCGCCATGTGATGAAGCCACCGAAGTCAGCGTCTTCTACCACCGAATCCAGCAGCTCCAAGACCGTAGTGAGAAACGGCCTTTAGAGTGGTTGATTTCCCGTTGTAGCCGAATGTCCACTTGTCGACAGCCAAGTTGAGTTTATTTCGTAGTTGTGTGTTGAAAAAGGGGGTTCGAATTGTTCCAGGTACTTTATTTCGATCAGATACAGCGTGTTACAAAGGCGCAAAGTCTAGCGAGCTTCCTAATCGAAGTTTCTATCGCTAGCTTATTTTCGTTCAGTAGCTTGGGGTCCGCAGACTGAAGTAAAAACTTCCAAAGTAGCTAAGACACGGAAATCATGTATAGAAAAACAGCTACAGTAATTTCCTAATACAAATACACAAATAAGTCACAAATGCAACAAATAAACACATCTAGCCGAAACAGTTGCCTCATACTGCGCGTGCATACATTCAAACAATTATGGTAAAGAAATACCAGGTACAAATTGGGCTAATGGAAAAACTATTAATCTTGAGAGGCGCGAAGTCGGCAAACTCGGCCGATTTACTAATTTGCTTCAATTTGTCAGAAAACATTGACGCACATTGGAACTAATATAATAGGGTTCGAAACTGTAAATAGTAGTGCAAATGTTCCTAATGACGTAAATAGAGCAAGGTATATTCAATATAATAATAACAATCACTTCCTGGAAACGTATATTTCATAATGGACAAATTGGGACTTACTTAAGTAAATGGGTATAATAATTGAGCAGGGTATTTACCATAATGACAAAGTAAATATAATATAACTTGTGAGCAGGGTTATAATAATTATGCCTACGCGAAGGGCTTCATAAATACGTACAGTAAATGCTAGTTGCACACAGGGCACTATTTCTCTATTAGGACGCTGGCCTAAGTACATACGTAGTACATAAATATTTACAAGTTTTGACTTTCCCAAATTGCAAGTAAACCATGTAAATGTATATATAATAATGATCAGAAAATTATGGCGAGTTGAATGAGCCTTATTTCATATTAATACACCTAATAATAACTTATTTGCCTTTTTAACCTAAATATTTCACATAAACATATCGATTACTCATAAAACACTTTCCTAATTAAATATTCTCCATGGATAAATAATATAGTGCAGGAAATATAATTTGATATTTTGCGTGGTAAATAAATATAGTGCATGAAAAGTAAAATAGTGCAAATAAGTAAATGTGCGAATATGAGCCTAATTATCAATTCTCTGTATTTCTTTATCCATCCATTTTGCCACGGTCAGCACAACACTAGCACTTGCGAGTTCACCAATCACCCTGGGTGATGGGAATAATCAATTGGCACTGCTGTGCTCTTCACTGTAGACTGTGCTCTGCATGTGTCTTGCAGTCGCATGTTGACAATAATTGCCGTTTGCCACTTTTCCACCCATTACCTAGTCCTAAGTAAAAATGCACTTGGTCGGGGAATTTTCTGAATGTTATCTATCGGGGTGTCTAGGTGTTTAACAGAGTCGACACCTTTTAGCTTAACAGGAAACTTCAAAGCTTTTCTAACCCATTCCCAGACACTGCACCCTTTTGACCAAAATATGTAAACTTGATAGAAACCAAAAAAAATAACATTCGAAATTACGTATTGGAAAGTGCATTTGAAAAAATGAAAATAATCACTTAATTAACTTAAAAATGTGGGTAACTTAATTAGCTTAATTAACTAAAACCGGAAATGACACAATTAAAATCATACGGGAAGTAGTTACGTAATTAACGGAAAAGAACAATACTTAATAAAATCATGGCCGCAGTAGTGTCCATTCGGGCGTACCGTCCTGGGGCTGCGGCTTCGTTGGCGGATTTGCAGTGCACAGCGAACCGCACGTTCACTGTGACTTCCCTGTGCACCGCGGGCCGTCATTTGGTCGCACACGGTCGTCCTCGAGTCGTCGGAGTGTCTGCACAAAATTGTCATTACGTTTTTATGCATGATTGGCTAGCCATATTTTCACCTACATTTACTCTGTACACGAGTATAAAATACGTATTTATTGAGTAAAAGTAAATACGTTTTAACAACTATGGTGGAGTTTCAAAGACAACCACTAAACAATCATTGAAAAATAACGTCTGCTATGTATTCCAGTTAACGATGGCAACCACCCTTGAAAAAAGTATTTAAATTTTTAAGTATTTTTTACAAAACGACTTTTCAAATTTTTCTGAAAATAGTTTTCAAATTTTCAAATTTAGTTTCAAATTTTCGAATTTTTTATTATTACTTTTCGAATTGTCGAATCTTTTTGTTACTTTTCAAAAAAAAATTGCATCAAATTATTGCATTTTCGAATTTTTGCATTTTCTTTATGCTTTACAGTTTACAGCCTTACCGCTGTTACCGCATAAGTATTTTGCTTCTGCTGCTACAAAAAAATCTGGCTAAATATGATATTTTTGGTAAAGTTTCTTCTTTTTTTACTCATTTTCAACAAAAATCACCAAAAAATTCGAAAATTCGAAAACGTTTTCAAATTTTCAAATCTTTTGAAAAAAATCTTTTGTTTTTTTTAATGTATGTTTTTGATTTGCTTTGATATTTAACATAAAAGAAGTACCCACCTCTACATATTCTGTGACGAAAAGTACTCGCTTTGAGATTTTCCTGGGAAAAGTATATTATAATACACACATGTATTTTATACTCATATGAGTACGAGTAAAAAGGAGTCTTTTGCATATTCTGTACTCAGGGGTGAGTGAAAAAGTATTTACCGTATTACCTCGAAATACCCCCAGGGGGTTTATTATTTCGCCAGCAAAATTTGAGGGGGGGATAATTCGAGGGGGGGGTTTATTCGAGGGGGGGGTCTATTATTTCGCCAGAAATTTTCGGAAATTCCCCATACGCAGACGTAGAAAAATCGAACACTTACATAGATGTATATGTGTTTATAGGCATATATAACTGTATATACACAAAAAACCTTTCCTAACGTCACTTAATCATCAGTTTTAACGTGTGTTCTGCATTGTACAGATCACAAACTGCGGTATTTGTCATGTACGTTCACGTTACACTCAATTTTAGGGGGGGGTATTTCGAGGGGGGGGGGTTTATTATTTCCTCAGCCGAAATTTAGGGGGGTATTTCGAGGGGGGGGGGGGTTAATTCAAGGGGGGGGGGGTTAATTCGAGGTAATACGGTACCTAACGAACACCGTATTTCCTTGAAATACCCCCATGAAATACCCTCCTCAAAATGGCCACTATCAATTGATAAACCCCCTCGAAATACCCCCGACCAAAACGTTGAGTGTGTAGAGAATGTAAATGACAAAAGCTGCAGTCTGTAATCCGAGCAATGCAGAACACACGTTAAAAACAATGACTGTGTTACGTTTAACGATGGCAAACAGTCGAAAAAAAAGTATTTAAATTTTTAAGTGTTTTTTCTGAAATGAATTTTCGAATTTTTGAATTTTTCCTAAAAATAATTTTCGAATTTCGAATTTAATTTTCGAATTTCGAATTTTCGAATCTTTTTTTGCAATTTTCGAATTTTTTTGGCTAGTTTTCGAATTTTTTCAAATAATTTTCGAATCTTTTTGGAAAAATATTGAATCTTAAGCTTTAAACACAGAATTTGGACTGTCTTCATGTTCTGCTCAGTTGTTATGACCTTATTTTAACCATAAATTAGCATAAAAAATGGTGGAATGAGTTATGCAAACCAGTGTGCTGCTTCTTCATTTAATTAACACATTGATACATTTAATTCACCAACAGAGCGAAGGCAATAAAAACAACAATTTAAAAATTGGCGTCAAATAAAATATCAGCATAAAATACAAAATTGGCTTTAAATACCGTATTATTTTTTCAGAGTGGAAACTTGGGGGGGGGGTAAACGAGGGTGGGTATTTCGAGGGGAGTGTATTATTTTGCCAGAAATTTTTCAAAATCCCAGTACTAAATTGTTGTTTGTAGGTAACACAGAGGTCAAAAAATGCAACAAAAACTGCCTTTTATAAGACTCTATATACTTATATAAGTACGTAGATGGTACAAACCCTGTTCTACACAACACAGTCATTGTTTTTAACGTGTGTTCTGTGTTTCCCAGATCACAAACTGCATTACGTTCTCTATACACCAAATTGGGGGGAGGGTGGTATTTCGAGGGGGGTTTATGAATTAATAGTGTAAATTTTGAGGTGTGTATTTCGAGGGGGGGGGATATTTCGAGTAAATACAGTATAAAAAACGGATGTGTCGAAGTCCGCCTCTTCCGACATGGAGACATTTCAACGTTTTTTTGTTACGTTTCACTTTTCCATCCGCGCCGCGTATCAATTGTTGATTTATTTAGCACGTTGAACTTAACAGTGTGTTTTATTGCCTTGAATTCCTTAAAAAATTCGAAAACTATTTTCGAATTTTTTGAAAAATAAATCGATTTTTAAGTGTTTTTTCTAGGGGCGAAATAAAAATTCGAAAATTCCGAAAAAATTCGAAAATTCGAAAATGTTTTCGAATTTTCGAATCTTTTTTTGCCATCGTTAGTTACGTTAGAACAGGGTTTTTGCCATCTACATAACTACATACGTATTTAAATCTATAGACTTTTATACGTGTTGCAATTATAGTAAAAATTATTTTACAAAAACCAATTCTGGTCACAGACTAACAAAAAATAAATAAAAAGGAAAATTGAAGAATCAAATGAAAATAAAATGGAAAATTGAAGAATAAAATAAAAATAAAATACAATTTGTGAACAATTTTACTACAAGTTTAGTTTTACCAAAACCAACCCTGCTCCATACATTATAAACAATGAATTAGTACTGGGAGTTCAAGGAAATTCTGGCAAAAAATACCCCCTCGAAATACCCCCACGTTTAACCCACCAATTTTTCACTCTGAAAAATAAGCCCCCAGCGACGAGATTTAATTCTCGCGTAATGCACCCTACATGCACGTAATGCGCCCGAAATCGGGCAGCCACCCTATAGATTGATTACGGTTGCCCTATCACAGCAAAAAATGGATCCGTGAAGCGTGTGGAAGCGGGCTGGATGCGCGTGAAGCGGCGCGCTTCCACACGCTTCAACACGCTTCCACCAACATCACGAGATTTTGGGTGAAGTGTCTTCCAGACGCTTCACCTATCTTCACCATGCGCTTCACGCGCATCCAACCATGTGGAAGACACTTCACGCCGCTGGCGCTTCCACACGCTTCCCCCGCGTATAAATTTGCGTGGGAGTGCCATATTAAGAAGCGTGAAGTATCTTCACGCATTTTTTCGTGATGTGTGTGGAAGCGTTGGCATGCTTGGTGAAGCGCTCGGAAAGCGTCGGCGTGAAGACACTTCCCGACGCTTCACCGCGCATCCACACACCCATTTTTTGCTGTGTATGTGCATGCACCTCCCACAAACGCAATTCAATTGCGTGTCGGGAAGTCCAATTCGGGTGTAGGGCATAAGTGGGGAGTTGCATTCCAAAAACGCATTACCGTATTTCCTCGAAATACCCCCCCCCTTGAAATACCCCCCCCCTCGTTTGACCCCCCCCCTCTCGAGACCACTATGAAACAATCACCCCCCCCCTCGAAATACCCCCCCCCCCAAATTGAGTGTAAAGGGAACGTACATGACAATAACTGTAGTTTGTGTTCAGTGTACTGCAGAACACACGTTAAAACAATGTCGGTGTCACGTTAGAACAGTGTACATACCATCTACATACTAATATTAGTCTACAGAACCTTATAAATGGCGGTTTTTGTTGCATTTTTCGACGTCTGCGTACGTTTCAGACGACAATTTCGTACTTGGTTTTCAAAAATTTTCTTGTGAAACAATAACCCCCCCCTCGAAATACCCCCCCCTCGTTTAACCCCCCCCCTCTCGGGACCACTATGAAACAATCACCCCCCGGGGGGTATTTCGAGGAAATACGGTATCCACAATTTTCAATTTTTCAAAATCGCATTTTAAAGTTTGACGATGGCCTGACGGCGCTATGTTTGGGCGACAAAGCTTGCCTTGCACTTTTCAGATGGATCCAACATTTCTCTACAATTTTTGTAACCACAAATTTTGTTGGCCGGGAAATATTTAGGAAGTTATGTGAGATTTTGTGTTACCCAAAATTGGGAACAAATCAGGACATTTCAAATAAAATGTTAAATAACTTCTTAACGGTGCATCGTAGGCAACAACACATTACACGTTCCCGGAAACCTTCCCTCCATGGACATCTTACCTTCTGAAGGTATGATGTCCAGGCGGACATCATATCTCCAGGCGGACATCTTACCTTCTCGGGAGACGGTCATCATCACTTCGCAATATAAAATTGATCAATTTATCATCAATCAATCACTCTTTGATCAATTTTCGCTGCTTAATCCATCCCAAAACTTGACCACAGCACCCCCCCCCCACTTATGTAACATCAAAAGGCTGATCACCTTATGTCATAAGCAAAATTCAAGTGTAAATATTTTAGTGGAATATCAACTTGCGTTCCCGAGCTGTCTGCAATTTATGTGCTGCAATTACAAGTGGCCCAGAATGTCCCAGATATATGCATTTTACTAGTGTTTATACTGCAGACATTATACCTTCGTATGTCGAAAATGTTGAAGGTATGATGACCGCGGAGATATGATGTCCCCGCGGACATCATATCTTCCGAAGGTAAGATGTCCATGGAGGGAAGAATACCTGGAATCCACATTACACGACTGCAAAGCCCGTGTCCAAAAGTACCTCTACCTAAATTTTCAGATCCATATATGCACGCTAGGTAGAACGCGTACGGCCCAACTCGCTAGTCGGGCGGGCACCCTAATTCCCATTCAAATCCAACCCCAGCTGCAGCGGGGCGCGGGCAGCGTACACCTGTCAAGGGAACCCTGGTGCCAGTCCCAGGCTAGTTACACAGGTCCCGGCCGGGGACCGGGACCCGGCAAAAAATAAAAAAATACAAAAATTGAAAATTGGCGTGTATAGGTTGTTTGCATGTTAATTAGGTGAATCATCACCAAATTAGCATGCACAAAATTTTTGCAAGACGGTTACACCTGCCAATGCATATTTTTTTGGGCAGGTGTATAAAATGTTGCGATTCAACTCAAATTTGGCATGTGTGTACTCCTTCGTTTAGTGAGTACGCATGCCAAATTTTAGCTCCGGGCAGTTACCGGTTTTTTTTAAATTTATACTTTAATTTTTTTCGATCACTATATTTTTGTATAGTGATCGAAATTTTGCCGGGGTCCGGTCCCTGGCAAATTTGAAATGGCCCCGACCGGGGTCAAACGTCCCCGGTGAGGAACTTTTTTTTTCAGTAAACAAATGATTTTGGTCCCCGACCAGGGTCGTTTGGCCCCGGTACCACACAAAAATTTGTGGTACTTTTTGGGACTTTGTGGTAATTGTCCCCGGTCGGGGCCAAACGACCCCAATGAGAAAAAATATTATTAACAGAAGTGTGTTGGCAAAAGTGCTGATAGTATTCAACACTTTCATCAACATCATTGATATTAAGGTAAAGTTAATATGCAAATCAGGGTGATGTGCAAGAAACGTGTGAACTGTGATGGATGTTTTGGTGATCATCTGAGATCATGTTGTATTGCAGTGATTTTAATGTTGTTTTGAAATGTGCAGTAAATAATTATATACATTTAATTTCATTTGTGTTGTGACCAAATATTTTTGGTTGCTCAAATAATCCCCCAGTCCTGAGCTTAGGGCGTCTATTCAAGGTGTTCATTTTGTATGCCTTATCTGGACATTGATTTTGAAGCTTAATAAGGTGGTCATTATGGGCTGTTTATGAGCGGTTGACGATTAAAATGATCAGGACAGCATGCAGATTCAATTTTTGTGGTCGGATTAGTGATGTGTAAATTTCATATGCTGATTTGGTCCAGTTCAATGAAAACGCATGCAATTTCAGAACTCAATATCTCAGCTATTTCTCAGCCGATTTTCACCAATAAACACTTAAAATGATCAGAATCACCTGGAGCTTCCATACTTATGTTCTGATTATCAGCTGCCACTCCTAGACCCTGTAAAATACCCTGAAAAGTGTCAACGACCCTGTAAAATATCATGTGTCATGTAAAATACCATGTAAAGTGTCATGTGTATCCAAATCTTATTTTATCATATCCAAATCTTATGTTTTTGTATTTAAATCTTACTTTACACATAAGATTTGGATACAAAAACATAAGATTGGGATATGATAAAATAAGATTTGGATACACATGACACATTACAGGGTATTTTACATAATACATGACATTTTACAGGGTCTTTGACACATTCAGGGTCTTTTACAGAGTATTTTACATGATACATGACATTTTACAGGGTCTTTGAGACTTTTCAGGGTCTTTTACAGGGTCTTTTACATGACACATGACATTTTACAGGGTCTTTGACACTTTACAGGTTCTTTTATAGGGTCTGGGAGTGCCCCCAGCATGTGGTTTCATATGCCCTTTCTAGTTTACACACTATTATTTTTTTGCGTATGGCCTGCAGCAACATCTCTTGATCTCCAAATGATCGAGATTGTGATTTATGATGATCTGTGGTGCACAGCAATAATTACTTTGAATGGCTATGTCAGTGACAGATTGTTGTTAGAATTGTTTTTCACAATGGGGTATTTATTGTGGCATAAACTGTATTTTCCAATGGGACACATTTCTCAATTGAAAAAAGTTCACATTGATGCAATTGAGTAGTCAATGTTTGATTACCGTATTTCCTCAAAATACCCCCGTGGGGTGATTGTTTCATAGTGGTCCCGAGAGGGGGGGGGGGTTAAACAAGGGGGGGGGGGGTATTTCGAGGGGGGTTATTATTTTGCCAGAAATTTTTTCAAATCCTAGTACAAAATTGTCATTTGTGATGTACACTGGGGTAGAAAAATGCATCAATAACTGACATGTATAGACTCCTGTAGACTAATAGTAGTATGTAGATGGTATAAACACTGTTCTAACGTGATTACGACATTGTTTCAACGTGTGTTCTGCACTACGCAGAACACAAACTGCAGTATTTGTCATGTACGTTCTCTTTATACTCCATCTGGGGGGTATTTCAAGGGTCTCAAGATAGTGAGGGGGGGTCAAATGAGGGGGAGGGGTATTTCGAGGGGGGGGGGTTGAGAAAATACGGTAATCAAGTGGAGCATTTGATGTTTGAACACATGGTTTCTGCATGGTAGTTTTACAAAGTGCAGAAAACTCCTAACTTACATGTTTCATTGTCAAAATTGAAACAGCTACTCAATTGAGCCCTCAATAAATTCCACTTTGAATACCCCCACTCCCACTTGAAAAACTGAACATTGAAAAACCTCCCTCTAAATAACTCCTCTATAAAGTTGGCCTTGAATGATGATGTAAAAAGCGCCAGACTTTTGGCACTAAGCGCCAAAAGCGCCATGGCACTTTTCAAGGCGCCAAAAGCGCCATAGCACTTTTCAAGAACACGGCGCCAAGCGCCAATGGTGCCAAAGGATGTTGGCGCCAAGTGCCAATGGCGCCAGCGCCAACAAATTTTGCTGCTTCTCAAGTCCAGCAATGCTAATGCAGTGCTATTTACTTGTGTAAGATGCAAGATTATGCCTAATTGAGTCAAGTTTTCTTCTTTTTGTGATGTTATTTTACAGCTGAGAGTTCCAGTTGACAATGGCAAGCCATTGCGGAAAAAAGTGCTTCAATTTGTATAGATGTCATGTGTCACATAAAAGACTCTGTTTAGTGTCAAATGTCATGTAAAATACCCTTTAAATTAAAGTGTCATGTTTAGTGATGGAAAAAGCGCCAGGCTTTCAGCGCCAAGTGCCAAAAGCGCCATGGCGCTTTTCCTACTTACAGCGCCAAGCGCCAATGGCGCCAGAGCAAAATAGCGCCAAGCGCCAAAAGCGCCATGGCGCTTTTCTGGACCTCAGCGCCAAGCGCCAATGGCGCCAGAGGGTAATGGCGCCAAGCGCCAATAGCGCCAGCGCCAAAAAATTTTTCTTCAATTCGTTTTTAGAGTTATGAATACACAACTGTGACGTACTGCTGATGTCGATGTAGTCTAGGTATTTAACTTTGGCCATCAATGTTCAATCAACCATGTAAGGGGGAAGGGAAATTCTGGAAGGGTATTCAGTGATTAGAAAAAATCCATTTTCTTGAAATCAATCATCTATTGTGTCTTAATCATCAATGTTTATCAGTCGAGGCTTAAAATTAATAAAGGAGGATACAATACCAGTACATTTTTGTGAGAACTAAGGTATTTAAACAAATATGAGGACCTTTGAAAAGAGCACCATTTTACACCTTTGATTGAATTCGATGTAAATAAAGTTGTCTCCTGATATTAATCAATCTTTTATAAATAATGTAAAATTGTAAAATAATAAATCACCTCTTACAACACCCTTACATGAATCAAAATTTATTTAGTTGCCCTCAAAGTTGATCAACTGGAGTTTCAATTTCACAGTATCATAGCAATTTTTACAATCAAGGTTGGCGCTTTTTTGGCGCCATTTAAAATGCCGGCGCCAGGCGCCAATAGCGCCACCAGAAAATGGCGCCAAGCGCCAAAAGCGCCATGGCGCTTTCTGAGATCCCGGCGCCAAGCGCCAATGGCGCCAGAGCGTTTTAGCGCCAAGCGCCAAAAGCGCCATGGCGCTTTTTGCTTTGGCGCTAGCACCAGGCGCCAGCGCCATGGCGCTTTTCCATCACTAGTCATGTTTATCTAAATCCTATTTTATAGTATCCAAAACTTATGTTTTTGTATCCAAATCTTACTCTTTTACATAAGATTTGGATGCAAGAACAGAGGGTTTGGATATGATAAAATGAGATTTGGATATGATAAAATAAGATTTGCATACACATGACACTTCACAAGGTTTTTTACATGATAAAAACACTTCACAAGGTTTTTTACATTTTTACATGACACCTGATTACGGTTGGTTGTATAAAAATTATTTGTGTACAAATTGTATAAAAATTGTATTTTATATTAATTTTCTTCTTGTTTCATTTTATTTTATTCTATTCTTCAATTTTCCATTTTTTTATTATTATTTTTTTATCTTTTCTGAGATTTTGCCAACCATGCACCTGACATTTTACAGGGTCTTTTACACTTTACAGGGTCTGTTACAGGGTCTGGGACTGGCACCAGGTACATTGCATATAAATTGTCAACACAACACAACACCATGCATTTGAACATCTCTCATCTGCCCATTATTTGGGAAAGTGTTGAATATCCTTGCAATTGCATGAACATGTATACCGTATTTCCTTGAAATACCCCCGGGGGGTGATTGTTTCATAGTGGTCCCGAGAGGGGGGGGGGTTAAACGAGGGGGGTATTTCGAGGGGGGGTTATTACTTCGCCAGAAATGTTTTCAAATCCTAGTACAAAATTATCGTTTGTGATGCACACTGGGTAGAAAAATGCATCAATAACTGACATGTATAGACTCCTGTAGACTAATAGTAGTACGTAGATGGTAAAACCCTGTTCTAACGTGATTACAACATTGTTCAAACGTTTGTTCTGCACTACGCAGAACACAAACTGCAGTATTTGTCATGTACGTTCTCTTTACACTCAATCTGGGGGGGGTATTTCGAGGGGGGGGGGGGTGATTGTTTCATAGTGGTCTCGAGAGGGGGGGTCAACGAGGGGGGTATTTCAAGGAAATACGGTACAAAATAAGCAGTAGAGGGTTTGTTCTTCCTGAATACACTTACAGTAACACATTTACTTCTGTAAATCAAGCACACAAAATCTTTTCACATAAAATAGTGATATATTTTTTGAACTTCTTGGCGCTTATTTGGTGCTTTTTAAAATGCTAGCACCAAGCATCAATGGTGCCATGGCATCATAGCGCAAAGCACCAAAAGCACCATGGCGCTTTTTTGTAACACAGCACCAAGTGCCAATGGCGCCACAGCAAAAAGGTGGCAAGCGCCAAAAGCGCCATGTCGCTTTTTGCTTTGGCGCTAGTGCCAGGCGCCAGTGTTGTGACGCTTTTACATCACTAGCCTTGAATAACACCCCTTGAATAAATCCCTCCTCATTGAGTAATTCCTTGCTTGAGTAAGATGTGATTGAGATTGATTAGTCCTTGGTTGGTAAATTTTGTGCACAATTCCTGCGTGGTACTTGCAGACAGTGCAAAGAAGTTGTAACTTACATCTCTCTTTGCCAAAATTGATAGAGCTACTGTATTTACTCCATTTTATCCCTCTCTAACTCCCCCCTGTTAGTTGAGTGAAGAAAAAATAAAAAAATACCTGCTCCCTCTAAAAAAACCCCACTCTCTAGTAAAACTCTTCTCCGATTGATGTCTGAAAACATTCATGGGATAAAATATGTTATTTTTGTTTTCTTTTTGGTCATATATTCTTTTGTCTGTATTTTGGGGCTATTTACAGCAGCCTCTATAAGGAACTGGTCCCCAGTGAAAAATAATTTTTGCAAAAGTCAATAATTGGTGTGTACGGGTTGTTTGCATATTAATTACATTAATTATCACAAAATTTGCAAAATGCAAAATTTCTGCAACATGGTTACACGCACTGACGCATTTTCTTTGGGAGGTTGTATATAAATTTTTTGATTTGTCTCAATTTTGGCATGTGTTTACTCCTTCATTTACTGAGTACGCATGCCAAATTTCAGCTCAGAGCAGTTAGCGGTTTTTTTTTTAAATGCTTTTATTTTTGTCAATCACTGTATTTTTGTAAAGTGAACAAAATCCCACTGGCGACTGGTCCCTGGTGGGTACAGAAAGGTCCCTGACACAGTCTAAACATCCCTGGTGAGAATTTTTTTTTCTCAGTAAACAAAGA
>CAXIWS010000112.1:22550-48140 GCA_964036195.1 Sphaerolaimus hirsutus
TGACAGTCAAAGTGGATTTACTGGACCCAGCAATTGTCCAGAAACATGTCAGAAATCAGAGCTCGAACACACTGGTGCAAATCTGATACTTCTGGCTTTGTGAGCTGATCACTTGTTCCACAGGATGATCCTTGATTGCATCCTTGAATCTCTCATAAGTCTGCATTTCTCTGACAGATTTTGGTGGCCATTCTGAAGGCAAAGGCGGCAATCCATGATGCGCTGCCAATGATGGTGGCCTTACTGTCGAGGTTTCCAGAACATACGTTCTAGAAACCTCGACAGTAAGGCCACCATCATTGGCAGCGCATCATGGATTGCCGCCTTTGCCTTCAGAATGGCCACCAAAATCTGTCAGAGAAATGCAGACTTATGAGAGATTCAAGGATGCAATCAAGGATCATCCTGTGGAACAAGTGATCAGCTCACAAAGCCAGAAGTATCAGATTTGCACCAGTGGAAGACATGGACATGCGCTTACAGTTCCTGAAGAAGTGCAGTGCCATATCCCACCAAGGAATTTTGTCAAGGCAATGAAAGTTACACTTTACGCACAGAGACAGATTCCACAGAAAGAAAAAGCATATAGATGCTACATCAGAATCAAAGAGATCATCACACAGACCAGTTTCTGGGGAGCGAAAGGCATTACAGGCAATTTTGAGAAATACCAGCAAGTTGGCGTGGTAGCCTGTAACTATGCAAGAATTCACAAAATGTTCAGAGGAACACCTTTAGTGGAAATGGAGCCCAGAGTGTGGACAACCAATCAAACCTTGAATGTGGAATATTCATGGTGTTGCCATGACAAAGAGAATGTCGTCAGTAACTTCTACATGGAAGAAGGAACCGTGGCTTCACTCGATGGAAAGACTGTAATCAGCGACTTGCAAGATTTCAGCCAGTGCAGAGCCATGATGGGACATTGCAGAGACCACAATTATGGAATCACAGTGTGGGATACGGAGAACTTCAAGCATCAATGTGCATATGAGAGAATTGGCAGATTCAAATCAGAGATATCTGGCCAGACAATTATTGTGTCAAAATTGCACGCAGCATACTCCCACAGCAACAAGACAAAGAGGCCAATTGGTTCAGAATGTGTTCCGGGAGACACATACTACACTGATCAAGGAGGTGTATTCATCCAGTTTGACAGAAGAGAAGATGTGCCTGTAGAATGGGCAATGCCAGGAAAGATAGTGGAGGCGAGAGAGTCGACAATCAGTGGAACATTGTATGCCAGATTGGACGACAGAAACTCCAAGTTTCAGTTCCTGCAACATGTGGTCAGAGAGATGACTCAGGCACAATTTGCGATTGTATGGCATCAGCTATGTCAACTTCGCAAGAACCAGCTGGACATGTTGACTCAGCTTTTCCGCATCGACCCAACATTGGGAATTCGAGCCATGCTGGGAAGACAGGATGTTCATGCAGAATGGGCTGGAGAAGCAATTATGTTTTGGGAATGCAAGGAAGTGCAGCCATACATAATTTATCAAACAGGACAAGTGGGAGAGACATGCTACAAATACACACCAATGAGATTGGACAAAGACGGGCCCTTGTGGTTCAAGAGCCCAGGTAGCAGAGACTTGGTAGAGAAATCACCAGAAGAGGACTGCAGCCACACCACACCGCACCTGTACAGAAATGAACATGGACAGTGGAAGTCCGCACATGGAATGGTGCATGTCACAGAGACGCCAATTGAAATGACATGGAAAGGACAGTGGCAGGCCTTCACGTTTGACGCGCCTCACCTGTTCACCAACATTGTCAACAGAGCGACCAATTTCATGGATGTCAGAGGCCAGATTCAGAGACTACAGAATTTGGAGCATGTGCAGAACCAGTTGATCGATTACACAGCAGATATGTCATTGGATCCCAGAGTGATCAGAAATTCAATAGAAGGCATTGCAGCTGGAATTAGACAGACGGCAGCAGGAATCGGCAAGGCATATGGTCACTATATATCTGGAGTATCAAAAGGGTACACTAACTTTATGGGAGGAATGTTGAAAGGACCCTTTCAAGTGATCATCAACACAATCGCAATGCTGCTGGGAATCACAATCCTGATAGCTGGAATCGTAGCTGCAGGATACCTGTGGTACAATTGGAGAATTGCCACAGGGAAGCCAGTGATTCCACCATGCGTATATACATGCATATGGAAATGCATAGTGTGCCCGTTCAAATGCATATGGCTATGCTTCAGAGCCATCAGATATACTATCAAGAAATCAACTCAGAAAGAGACCAATTATCCACAAAGAAAAGTACGCAAGACAGAGTTGAGACCAGCAATCAAGAGGAGAGCCAGATCCAACTCAACACAGTCCGTCAGATTTGCCAGGAGAGCAGAAACCGAGGACAGAATGGCAAAGTCACTATCAGCATACGTTCAGCCAGATGAAAGTTCAGCTGATGAGGGACAAGTCAGAGCCAGGAACAGAGACAGTGTTCACATGCCTGATATCCGCAAATTCACCTCACGCGAACGCGCAGGAAGCGACACGGGCAACTACTTACTTCATCATCAGGCTAGGTCGGCGTTGGCATCACCAGCAACCGGATCTGCGACTTCACGCACGCCCACGACTTCGCGCACTACCACGTTCACCACCGAGGCGACTGTGGAAACGCCACTTATCACTTTGGCGCCTACCACCACCAGCATGTGACGTTGCTGCAACAACGGGGTGCAGCAACTCTTCCGCCCGGAGTGTGCTGACCGTGGCAAAATGGATGGATAAAGAAATACAGAGAATTGATAATTAGGCTCATATTCGCACATTTACTTATTTGCACTATTTTACTTTTCATGCACTATATTTATTTACCACGCAAAATATCAAATTATATTTCCTGCACTATATTATTTATCCATGGAGAATATTTAATTAGGAAAGTGTTTTATGAGTAATCGATATGTTTATGTGAAATATTTAGGTTAAAAAGGCAAATAAGTTATTATTAGGTGTATTAATATGAAATAAGGCTCATTCAACTCGCCATAATTTTCTGATCATTATTATATATACATTTACATGGTTTACTTGCAATTTGGGAAAGTCAAAACTTGTAAATATTTATGTACTACGTATGTACTTAGGCCAGCGTCCTAATAGAGAAATAGTGCCCTGTGTGCAACTAGCATTTACTGTACGTATTTATGAAGCCCTTCGCGTAGGCATAATTATTATAACCCTGCTCACAAGTTATATTATATTTACTTTGTCATTATGGTAAATACCCTGCTCAATTATTATACCCATTTACTTAAGTAAGTCCCAATTTGTCCATTATGAAATATACGTTTCCAGGAAGTGATTGTTATTATTATATTGAATATACCTTGCTCTATTTACGTCATTAGGAACATTTGCACTACTATTTACAGTTTCGAACCCTATTATATTAGTTCCAATGTGCGTCAATGTTTTCTGACAAATTGAAGCAAATTAGTAAATCGGCCGAGTTTGCCGACTTCGCGCCTCTCAAGATTAATAGTTTTTCCATTAGCCCAATTTGTACCTGGTATTTCTTTACCATAATTGTTTGAATGTATGCACGCGCAGTATGAGGCAACTGTTTCGGCTAGATGTGTTTATTTGTTGCATTTGTGACTTATTTGTGTATTTGTATTAGGAAATTACTGTAGCTGTTTTTCTATACATGATTTCCGTGTCTTAGCTACTTTGGAAGTTTTTACTTCAGTCTGCGGACCCCAAGCTACTGAACGAAAATAAGCTAGCGATAGAAACTTCGATTAGGAAGCTCGCTAGACTTTGCGCCTTTGTAACACGCTGTATCTGATCGAAATAAAGTACCTGGAACAATTCGAACCCCCTTTTTCAACACACAACTACGAAATAAACTCAACTTGGCTGTCGACAAGTGGACATTCGGCTACAACGGGAAATCAACCACTCTAAAGGCCGTTTCTCACTACGGTCTTGGAGCTGCTGGATTCGGTGGTAGAAGACGCTGACTTCGGTGGCTTCATCACAAGTGTCTTTGTAGCGTGTGTTCATGCCCAAAGTTCCAACCCTTACCCGGCAATGCAATAACCTTGAACAAACCCCCGCAAATGAGCGTTCTTTCTGTGGCCTTGGTTGGGCGCGCTATAAAATATTTGTCACCTAAAGGGGCGCAGGTTGATAACATGTGTCACACCACCTGCTCTAAATTGTACCGTAACCTCTGAATAGAAACCCAGTTTATGACACTCACCTCTGAGATAATTTTATTTTAATTACGTCATATTAATCACAGTTACCTTACGCTTGGTTTAGTTTATGTTTGTATTTTCTTATTTACCGCATTCAATTAATTCTCCCGTGCCTTGTATGCTATGTTAATTGTTTTCCAGTGATCATTGATTTTGCCTTGTAATTCTCTAATTACGGTTAATTGTTGTGTCTCAGATTTAATATTCAATTCTATTATGGTAGGTTTTTGGTGATTATAAAACGCGCTGATTTTACATTTTTTCACCCACTAGAGGCTATACGACTCACTTGAGCTATTGTGAAATTGACTCTGATTATATTGCTAAATAAAGTTCCCGTGAATCCAACTTGGTCCCCCTGAAGCATACTAACTGCTTGAATTTTAATTTGAATTTTATTAATTACGGCTTTATTTTATTTACGGCTTATTAACAGTTACTCAAAGTAAACTGCCGGCTGCAGTTACGAAAGGGATTGGTAAGTTGCCGTGTCCATCCTCGGGAACTTGTCAGGACCCCAAGGGGTACTGGCGCTGTTCCTGATTTGCGTGTAAAATCCCCGTACCATAAAAACAAACATTTATTTAATTACGCACGCAATTAAAAGCGCAAAGGGACCGGAATTTACAATTCTCTGCCGCGGCAAAATTTGACGAGTGGTGTATTTTTGTGGTAAAAACGGAAACTAGTAAAATTAGTAAAAACGTAAAATATCTGACAACTGGTAGCGTAGCAAGTGGTTTCCTAAGCAAGTTATAAAGTTTTCTGTTTGGGGCGCCTGATCAACGCCTCTACAAAAAACGGCTTCACGGATAACGAATCACCCCAAAGGGAATTGAGATCAAGAGGGCCAGCAAGCTTACAAGGGGACAGTATAGAACAAGTTTGGCACGCTGCGTTGGAGAAGCAAAAACAAGCATGAATGCGCGCGCGACAACAAAAAGCTGGGCGAGAAGTGGACGCACAACCCACTGCAGCTGAGAGTCAAGCAGAAGACAGTGAGTCGAACGACTTGGTTAACCCTGAAACAGACGCGCCGGAAGCGCTAGAAGAGAGTGAAAGTCAACGCTGGTCTGGACAGACAGCTGAGGATACACCGGTAATCAGGTTATCAACGGTTGAAGGCGCAGGGCCCGCGCCAGACAGTTTTAGTCAGTGGAAAACGCCAGCTGTACCGGCAGCGGCACGGCAGCTAACGTCCAGCGCAGAAGCTGAAGAAGCGCCTGGGACAAGTAGACAAGCTGCAGGAAAGGAAGCAGGAAAGACAGGTAAGTGGTCTAAGCTTTGAAGGACATTGGGTTGGAGCGCGGGCAGCTCATCCATATCGCCTGGCGTGCGATCGGGTTCTGAAGTCGGTTCAGACGGATACGTTGGTGACAGCGAGCCTCTAGGGCAGCCGTCGATCCAACGTGATTATCCCTTGATTGCAGCTGAGCTTGGAGCTACTGCAGATCAATTTCCCTTCATTGAAAATACCGTAGCGGAACTACTGGAGACAGTGGCGCAGAGTGGAGACACTTCCCCGGCGCTGCAGTTAAGCCCACCGAAGAGCACTTCGACGCCGAGGGACGTGACAGGCAACAGCAGTCGAAACTTATCGAGCGACCAGTCGAGATCGCAGAGCGCAACTGCAAGGGCTAGACGCCAGTTAATTAAGGTCGAAACCTCAAGTAATCCCCCCGTGATAATTATTAGCAGCCCTGCAGGCAGAATGGCAAATAATGGAACAAACCAGACGGCGGCCCAGGCGTTGGAAGATAGATACACAAATGTCATTAATGCAGATTTAATTTACCAAGCTACCATAATGGACCTGGACCCAGTGCAAGTAACGCCGTCCTGTGCACAATGGACACCCAAAAAAGCATGTGAAGCTGCAAAGAAATGGGCAAATATGATGAGTCAGGCGAGACCGGTCAGTGCATTTTCGCAGAATGGTGAAGCAGGTGACTTGCGCATGGTGGCACTAATTAAAATCGCTATTAACTTATGGGGAAGTGACCCAACGACCGAAATTCCGAGGGTGGAACATTATTTGAGGGAATTCGAAGCGCACCATAGTTTACACAGCGATGATGTAGCTGATCTGGCGACAGCGTACCAACAGTATAACCAAGCCCTACAAAATCAGAATGCAACGCTGGGAGGAAATTCACCGGCCAGTGGTCAACAGGCAATAGTGCTGACCAATGGTCAAGCGGCGCCTTTGCAATCATCGACGGCACCAGCGGCGCCTCCGTCGGCAGGTGGAACAAATCAGGTGAGAGCCGTGACGCAGCGACGCGCTCGATCCCGCTCGCCGGCGTCCTCAAGGAGCTCATCAGCTGCATCTGAGGTGGGAATGCCTACGGACCCAGGACAAAATTGGCAATTAGAACAAAGTAATGCAGCGGTTATTACGGCCCTGGCACAACAATGTGGATATTTTCGCGGCAAACCGAATGAGGGCTTCAGGGAGTGGAGAAGGAGCTGGGACACGGTATGTGACGCGCTGCGCATAAAATTACCGGAACGGAAGCCGCTGGCAAAATTGTTTTTGAAAGGCAGTGCAAGGGCCATTTTTAACACTCGATACAGAGAATTGCGTGACCTGAACTACAAGGATATGATGCAGGTGTTGGAAAAGTTCTATGAAAATCCAAATGATAAGCATCATGCGCAGAGAGAGATTTTCGAGACGCGACAGGGCGCAGATGAGTCGGTACTGGAATGGGCGGTACGTTTGGAAAAATTGATAAAACACGCCTATCCAGGCATGGGTCATGAAAAACGAGGTGACACATGCATGATAAAATTCCATGGAGGACTGAGAAATGAGATTCGGCGCAATGTACCTGTCACAGCTTCTATCACTTGGAAAGAGATGGTTGACAACGCACGTGCGCAGGAGAGCTTTTTGGAAGCAGAACAGAGCCAGAATAAGGGAGAAAAATCCAAACAGGATGTGGTTGCCAGCGCTACCGATAAGGTGATGGACAGGTTGATGGCTTTAAATATGCCTACAATGGCTGGACTGCCGTCCCAGGCCGACAAAACGTTAGAGGCAATGGAACAGAAAATGACTGAGAGTGTTGCCAAATTTGACTCTGTGCATCATGAGATAGCGAAGAAATTAGCGCAACTGGGCGCGTTGGAAGGTAAACTTTTGGGACTGAATAGGGACCCCCCTAAATTGCCCCCACGTAAATTTGACAAAGGATGTTGGGAATGTGGCTCTAAAGAGCACATTAGATACAAATGTCCCAAACTCACCCCCGAACAAAGGGAACAATACCTCAAAAGGAGCCGCGGCGGTGGAGCATTCAGAGGAAATGGACGTGGGCGCGGAGGAGGACAACGTGGTGGTTATCAGAGGAATGACCAAGCCCAAGCGATGCAGCCAGGTATGATGCCCATGCAATATGCATACCCGCAGTGGCAACCACCGCAGTGGCGCAGTGGAACCGCAGCGCACTGCGGGAATGCATGTGCTTGCGCAAGAGGGTGAATTCTGGATCAAACCATGGGCATACATGCGAACCGAAAAAGGTTATTTGTTTCGAACCACCTGGTTGGCCTTTTTACGCAGGATCGGAATGCATGACTTGAGAGAAACGGACTGTACGCTGTGGCCTAATTGCCCTGCAGACGACCACTCGGACACGCTGACTGAGGTGCCCTTGGACGTGCTCATGAATATCAGTTTGGACCCCTTTCTGTATGCCACGCCGGCTGCGCTGCCGCCGCGCACTGGATCCAGCAACCAAGTAGATAGGTACATGGGTTTTCTGTCTGCTGAGGAAGGGGTGCGCCCCGCGCCGCGCGTTTATTCAGAACCCCCGTATATGCCCCAGGTCGCACAGTCCCTGTTTTTTGTATTGGCAGTTGGGTTAATTATAATGGGATTAGCTTTATTACCGGGCGCGGGCGCGACAACCATGCCCTCGTTTCCATTGCTGTGCAGTGACTTGACGGACCACTACAATTGTTGGATTTGAGGGTTGAGTGGTTTTGGTTGGTTAGTACTTCATAGTATTCTCATGATGGCTGCTATCACACAGCTATATAAGATCAGATGAGGAAGTAGTTCTCAATGAACAAACATCACGATTCCCAACATATTCCCCCTTTTTCTCCCTTAGGAAAACTGACAGCACTGAAGGAGACCTCCCTTTTTCTCCCTTCTCTCTCACTCTCTCTCTCTCTCTCTCTCTCTCTCTCTCTCTCTCTCTCTCTCTCTCTCTCTCTCTCTCTCTCTCTCTCTCTCTCTCTCTCTCTCTCTCTCTCTCTCTCTCTCTCTCTCTCTCTCTCTCTCTCTCTCTCTCTCTCTCTCTCTCTCTCTCTCTCTCTCTCTCTCTCTCTCTCTCTCTCTCTCTCTCTCTCTCTCTCTCTCTCTCTCTCTCTCTCTCTCTCTCTCTCTCTCTGGCGAGGCCACTGCAAGCAACTGACTGGTACCTCCCTTGCCAGTGTGCTCTTTTGTTTGTCTGGATCACTCCGGTGTGACAGTGGACACCGCGAGCTGACAGCACTGAAGGAGACCTCTTTCCCACCTGTGAAGCGTTTCTGCTGTGTGCCCAGCGGATGGGTGAGCAGGTGCTGTAGGTGTAGGTTCCTTTGAAGCTGGATAGAAGCAGCTTGTTGGCACTGGTTCTGCTGTGTGCCCAGCGGATGGGTGAGCAGGTGCCAATGAAGAGCTTGGTAGGTCAGCACAGCCATTCAGCAATGATGCAGCCATCCCCTCTGCATTGAATACGGTTTAGGTCGTCCACCATGTTGGATTTGAGGGTTGAGTGGTTTTGGTTGGTTAGTACTTCATAGTATTCTCATGATGGCTGCTATCACACAGCTATATAAGATCAGATGAGGAAGTAGTTCTCAATGAACAAACATCACGATTCCCAACAACGATCTATACACGTACCCCCCCCCCCCCCCTGCCGAATTGCACAGCTATCGTAGACACCACGGCGTCATTAGAACGGCCACAAAAGTTGACGTTGACAATTTACAAGCGAAATATGGTAGAATATCATGCGGCAGCTCACAGGTGTGTGGCCTCTACCAGAACTGCAAGGACGTATCAGAACTTTTGGGGCGATGTCACGCTGGAAAAGTTTGATTCCAACCCTCGGTCAGTGGGCGCAGCCGAATGCGAAGGCATGATTAAATACCACAAATGCAATGATGGGCCCATGACACCTGTGAATGACCTGGACAATGCATGGGACACTCAATACCCCACCAATGTTAGCTATTCAGGACATGGACTGTATTGTTGCAAATGGGTGATTGAAACCACACCCCACTGCGGGCTGTTTCGAGGGGAAGTACGAATGAGATATGGAGCCAGTACCATGCAAAGTACACTGGGTGAGGTTAGCAAGTGCAATTATGAAATGGGTGCATGCACGTTGGAGGACGGTAGCCAATTAACATGGAAACTGAACCCGAAGGCAGAATGTCCATACGAAAAATGGCGTGAAATGAATGGACGCATTAGACAGGATATCTGGCTAGCCGATGATCACACGCTATCACTGTCTTTCAGAGCACATGAAGAGGTTGAATCATGCGGCATCAAATTATGGAAATCAGATCAGGATATCGTAGTGGCGCCATTTGAAAAAGCAGTGATTCGAAGCATCAGACAAAAAAGAGCGCAAGGTCGACCCACGTTAGGGATAGTGAGCGCAGGACAATTAGCAGCTAGCATGCAGGCTGTATATGAAACAGCAGAACAAACCATGCGCGCGCAGGCTGTGGCCACCTGCAAGAACGTGCAGCACTTTCAAGAGTTTGTGCGCCTGGCTATGAGCGAACATGCGACTACAACAGCCCGTTGGTACATGAACGATAATGAAATAATTGCTAAACCTGCGACGGATGGATTTTTGGTTCACAAATGTTTCGCGGTCAAAACATACGAGATAATGAAAAAGGAAAAGTCCCCAGAATGTTATGAAACAGTACCTGTGCAAGTTCGTGTGCATGGGCAGAATGTGACGTTACACATGAACAGGTTGACAAACATTTTGCACTTTCAAGCGATCCCAGGATCATGCACCAATGCACACAATCGTGTGGTAATGTTAAACGGACAATGGTACAGATATCGGCCGGAGGTAGGCGGCCTGGAACATTTACCCATGTATAACACACACAGTTTCCCGCAGAAATGGCAACAGGAAAAGGTTAAGGATGTGCATCATCAGATTTTTGCCACCACAACCATGTACAACTTGTCAGAATTATTGCCGACGACCACCCTAAATGATGTATGGCATGCATATTCAATTGTGCGGCAAATTACGCAGGGAGCGGAGCCGAAGGTGGAATCACACATGCAAAGGCATCGAACCTTGGCAAAATCGGTATTGGCGCTGGGATGGTGGGATTTTGACACCTGGCGCACCTGGTTACAAGTATGGATTTACCTGATATGTGCGCTAGTCACCATGCAATATTTACTAGCCGCACTCATGGCTGCAGCGCCGGAAACGGCTGTGACTTTGGTGAATCGAGCAAAAGAAAAAATCAAGAAACGACCAAAGAAAGAAGAAAAGCTGAACATGATCGTTGAGCTGGCTGAGGATCGCCCTAATGAACAGGCGAAGGTACGAACGGTAATTAACCCGTGCGTGGGAATGCCAAGTGGCATGCCCCCACTCACGGGCGCGCGTCGTTTTCCCGCTATTCAATACAGTATAAACAGGAAATGCGAACTGGAAGAAGAATCGGTATGCATGATTACATTCTCGCCGGAAGAGAGGGACAACATAAATCAAGTAGCCAATCGACGTGAAGAAATTGTGCATGTGTATTACAGTCCGTCCATTACCATAACCATTGATGGGAGAGAATATCGAAGGTGCCTGCTGGACACCGGCGCCATGCGCTCATTGTGCAACAGAGACGTGTTGATGCGACACAGGGAAAAGGCTACCAAGCACAATGAAGTATCGCCTATTGGAGCCCTCAGGTGTGCAGCGGATTCGAAACTTTTGGTATTGGGACAAATGGAAATACCTGTAACAATGGGAAACCACACCTTCGGGATTGTGTTTCAGGCGGTGAATGGGTTAGCTGGTGAAATTCTAATTGGCGCAGATGTATTGCGGCATATGGTAGTGGATTTACCCGCAAGGGAACTACGAATTCCCACGGCTAACGCGATAATTCCATTTGATAACCCCGACCCAGAAGTTCAGCAGCGCAGAATTTACGCTATTGTGAATGAAAAAATAGAAATTCTGGCTAGACATGAAGCGTTAGTAACGGCGAAATTATCTGCTCCTTTGGATGAAACGTTATTCACTGTTATGGGATTGGACACAGTAGGCGAACGCTGTGGAGTTATGGCTGCTTCAGCGGCCTATGAAACCAGTGCCCCCGTGTTTCAGGTGAGATGTGCAAATGTGCGAAATCAGCCCGTAGTGTTACAGGTGGGACAGCGCATTGCCGTGGTCGAGCCAGTGGATTGCGTGCTGAAGGTGAAGCCTGGAGACCCCCCCGCTGAATGGGTAAAGCAGTGTTATGACAGAGATGTGTGTCGGCAAGTCCAAGCGACTGAACCTCCTCCCAAAGTAGCTGAAGACAAATTGGGGCCCCCACTGCAAGTTGCATGCCCAGACGGACACGTAATGGAATTTACAGTACCAGAAACTCTGACGGACGAACGAAGGGAGGAACTGAAAAAGGTAATTTTGCAATATAAAGAAGCTTTTGCTCGACACAAGTATGACATCGGCTACAGTGAATTAGTGGACTACCGGTTGCAACTAGTGGACAAAAAACCAATTGCCTGCAGAATGTACCGGTTGAGTCTGGATGATCAGCAATACTTAGAAAATCATTTGAGATGCCTCATTGAGCACGACATAGTGGAACCCAGTACGAGCCCGTATTGCGCCCCCACGCTGGTGGTATCCAAACCGGATGGATCAAAGCGGATGGTAATTGATTACAGACGCCTGAACGCTGTTTTGCACGCTCCCCAATTTCCATTACCTCGCTTAGATGAAACAGTCAAATCTTTATGCAGCTGCAAGTATTTTTAGCAGCGCTGACATAAATCAAGCTTTCTATAACATTGCTTTGCATCCAGATGATCGACACAATACGTCATTTAGGAATGTGTTCGGGCAATTTCAACTGAAACGTTTACCAATGGGATTAAAGTGCTCTCCTAGTTTAGCGCAACGTTGTTTTGAATTAGCTATGGCCGGATTAATACATCGAAATGTGTTATTATACATTGACGATTTACTAATTTACAGTGCAACATGGGACACCCATTTATACGACATAGGACAAGTGTTGGAAAGGTTAATTAAAAATACTTTCAAAATTAGCCCAAAAAAGTGTTTTTTCGCACGTGTCACAGCCGTACGTTTTTTGGGATTTATGATTGGCCGTGACGGCATGTGCGTACCGGATGATAAATGGCACATAATTCAGGACTGGCCGGTGCCCACTACCGTAAAAGAGGTTAAGGGTTTTCTAGGAGCTATAGGTTTTTTTAGACGCATGATTCACAGATGCGCAGAACTGGTCGTACCCCTGTCAAATCTCACGCGTACGGGACCGAGGGAAAACTACAACAGTGACACCCCAGTGGATTTGACATCGAAACCCAAGGCGTTGGAAGCTTTTCATAAACTCAAGGAAGCGTTGTTAGGAAGCCCGTGTTTGCAGTTTCCCGATCCCAAGCGTATGTTTATAATTATTACAGATGCCTCTAAAATCGCTGTTGCAGGCGTGTTAGCACAACGAGCAGAGGACGAAAAAATACTACATGCGTGTGCCTTTTACAGCCGGAAGTTAGGTGCAACCCAAAGCAAGTGGCCAGCAATTTCACTGGAAGCGTGTGCGATTTATGAAAGTATCCGAAATTGGCATTGTTATCTGGCGGGACGACCCTTTGAAGTCTGGACCGACGCTAAGAGTATATCATGGGTAAAGAATCCCAATTTAGAGACCACCCCGCACGCCATGCTACATAAGTTTGCTTTAGCAATTACGCCATATCAAATCACGTTCAAGCATTTGAGGGGAAAAAGCAATGAATTAGCAGATGCGTTATCTAGAAGACAAGACGCGCCAGTGGTATTAGACGAGAAAAAGGACCTGGATGAGGCCTTTGAGCAGTTTGCACAAGTTACGTGCCGTGAAATCGCTATCCCGCACGATAAGCAGGTTACGGTAGCTGTGGCGAGCAGAGCAGCGTACCAGCCAATCAGCGAGCGAGGCGGCGTAAACAAGGAGGCGGAGTTACTGCGACCAATCAGCGACCGGACGCGCGGGCGAAAAGAGGCGGAGTCACCTGGGCTGCGAGAGCGGCAGCGGAATGCGGAAGCGCCTGGAACTGGAACAATGGCTGGTGGTTCAGGAGCCAGAAATGAAGTTGCTCCGGGTTTAACGAGTGTAGCCAAGCGCAGTACAATCATGGCGCTACCTCCCATGACTCCAGTTGATAAGTTGTAGCAATTACAGGCAGAAGAACCATACATAGCCACAACTATAGAAGTGTGTCGCGCAGATAATTTTTACAGTGCCGCGCCGTATTTTATTGATCAATACGGTCTACTACGTCGCCAGGCGGGAACGTCCCAGATACCAGGCATACAGTTATACGACCCAGTGTGTATTCCGTCGGAATTAGTTCCATTCATATTAGAATTAGCTCACAATCACCCCACGGCGGGCCACTTAGGAATAATAAAAACATTTGAAAGATTGCAGGAGTTCGCGTGGTTCCCAGGAATGCGGCGGGAAAGTGCGCGCTGGGTTGCTACTTGCCCTTCGTGCAATGCCAAGAAAGGTCTCAGAGCGGCAATGCGAACTCAAATGGTGTGCCGCCAGGTAGCCAAAAGGCCAGGTGATGTGATAGCAGTAGACACAATAGGACCTTTACTAACCACGAAACGCAGAAACCAACATGTGTTAGTGTTTGTTGATCAGTGTACTCGTTTTGGAATTGCTGTGCCCGTTCCCGACATAAAACAAGACACAGTATCATTCACATTTTTATTGCACATTTTACCCATATTTAGCATGCCAGCCATTATACTCAGTGATAACGCCCCTAGCTTTACTGAGGGCACTTTTGCCAAGCTTTTGCAATATTTGAATGCGACCCAACACACGTCTTTTGCGTACACCCCCAAGAGTAATGGAATGGTGGAACG
Organism: Sphaerolaimus hirsutus; assembly: GCA_964036195.1. NCBI lineage: Eukaryota > Metazoa > Nematoda > Chromadorea > Monhysterida > Sphaerolaimidae > Sphaerolaimus > Sphaerolaimus hirsutus. The sequence continues at coordinate 36,963 of CAXIWS010000112.1, forward strand.
TAGGAATGGTGTTCTGATGGAAATAGTATCCCACTACGTAAATCGTACACATGAAGATTGGGACATACATTTAGGAGCCGCTGTACATGCGTACAATACGTCGAAACACCCGTCGCTGCAAACCACCCCCTATGTGCTGCTATTTGGCAAGCCTGCCACGTCCATGTGGGAGCGTATGATCGAGCCTCCCCCTGACACTGAGGCATTGCCCTCATTGCCGCATAAGCGCGCTCTTATAAATGAGTTAGGCGCACGTCTGACTACAGCACGCGAAGCTGCGCACACCGCTTTAGCAAGGGCGCAGCAAAAGGAACAATTTTACGCCAATCGCCGTGCACGTCGATTAAATGTGCAACGCGGGCAAGCGGTACGCGTGTACACGCCGCGTATTACACAGTTGACGGGCCCTAGTAAGAAATTCGCGCCTCGCTTTATCGGTCCGTATGAGTGTATTGATTATGCCCACCCATTAGTGACGTTGTTCAACAATATTAATAGGAAAATATATGTAGTTCATGCAGATCGTTGCAAAGCAACCAGTGAATATCTAATTCCCCCCTCTTACAGTGAATTATACGGCGACAACTAAAATTGATTAATTACCCGATTAATTAGCTGTTACGACCCCCGCCGTCACGCTACGCGACCCAGCACAAGGTATAAAAAGCGTGATGTGTGTGTGAAAGTGTGTGTGTGTGTTTAGGAAGCTCGTGCACCCCTTTTGCCCACGGGCAACTGGACCGCACAAGTTTTTATTGCTTCCCCGTTCATTAAAACTTCGCAATTAATTATTTTATCACATTGACATATTTATAATGGCTTCGGCCTCTCGCAAACGCCCCGCCCGTCAAACTTCGAAGGTACAGACGCCCCGCCCGTCAAACTCAAAGAAACAAATACGCATGGTGCCTGCGGCGGCGGAACCATCCCTCCGCGGCAACTTTACCGCGCGCAGCAAATGCAGAACGGACCGGAAATCTACCCCAGCAGAGGGAAGTTCGAAGGTTGGGTAGACCGAGTGTACATTGACACGGGCACCGACGGGCATGTTGAGTATCAATGCCATGTGAGAATTTCTGAGCAACGATGGCGATACTCAGTGAAAACGAGCAGTGGGTGAATGTGGATGAGGCATATCCGTATTTCTATTACTCAAATAAGCGGGCCAAGGCGGCTAGAGACAAACGGACCACCCAGCTGGTGGATCTGTGCGCAAGAATTCAGAAACAGCACCCCTCGATGTTTCTGCCCCTGGTGCGCCACGGAATGCGTTTTTCGGCGACCGCGATCGCACAGAAAATAGAAAATCCGCGGTACTGGGAGTTCACCGGCGTCGCGATATGGGGTAATCAGACCAAATGCCCCTTAAATGTTGCCGCCCCAGTGGTAGTGAGTACGCAGGGCACGCGGCGCATCACTCAGGCGGCACGTACATTGACGCGCGGCGACACTTCTGGCTACCAGCCATACACAAGCGACTGGAAAATGGCGCGGCTGCGAGCGGCCTTCACGCCGTCGAATTACAAGAACCTGGAACCGCTGGGCGCGGCGGAGCGGGGCGATGCCGGGCCGGAAAAGTTAGTCATTTTGCACCGCGAATATGTAAGTGACAGCAGAGTGGAAACTTTGAGTGCTGGACAGTTGGGGCTGGCCCACGTCGAATATCACGATCTGAACGATTTGGACGTGTTTGGCGACGAATTTTACAGCCATGCGTACGGGCTGCAGGTCGCCACGGCCGAGGACATCAGCACAACGGGCGTCCAGCCAGATACAGAGAACCGAGACAGCATGGACGTATTCCTAAGGTATAAATTGAGTATTTTAGCAGCCGCCCATTGCTACAACGAGTCGTTTTTGCGGTTTCGGGTGAAACGCGCAACGGATGTGTGCGCACATGTGTTCTGGGAGCACACGCCACAGGGCACTGCATGTGACATTATGGTGCGCCGCCCGGACCCAGAAGAATTACAAGCGGACACTTTTGAGGGACCAGAAGAGCAGCGCGTACGTTTACTGGAGGAGGTAAATACACAGACACAGTTACTGAACCAGGCGACGCCCATGTCAGTGTTGAGTTTGGTGCAGGCCCGACCACACGAAGACAAACCAGCGGCAGGCAGCCCCAATTTGTCAGTCAGGATTACCAGTGTGGAGTCAGAGCCAACAACCACAATGCTGCGCACGAAATTGGACACGACAGCATTGCAATCAGTGCTGCCGCGCACCCTGGAGAGTGGACAGTACATGGTGCGTGGTTCCAACGACTCGCCCAATTATGACCGAACCATGCGGTCGCTCCAGGCCGCCCTGAACAAGGCGCCGGTAGGCTGGGTGCCAAAAGTGGTCCAGGGGTCAAAAGTACTCACCCTGGAGGCGCAAATCCAATTAGCTGTGATATTGAATTTGCGTCTGCTGGATGATGAAACTGACTGGGCGCTAATTAGCCGCGAGGCTAATGAGCTGTATGAATCACTGTTCAGGGGAAAAAATGAACAAATGATTCAGGCCAAATTAGGTGAGTTTCTGCCACAGCAGGGACAGGTAGAAGTTTTAGGAGCTGTGATCATAGCCGTGCGCATGCGCAAACCCCTTTTGATTATGTGTGACTCGCCTTTCGGGTCTGGGAATACGACCACACAAAATCAACTGGCGTATGTGTGTTCGCGCGGCTATAATTACTACAACACGAGACCCAGGGTACGCGCGGGCTCCGACTTGCTGTCTGACAAGCAGCCGAACGCCAAATACCATTCAATGCTCATCACGTGCACGGTCAACTCGGCGGCTGACGAAGGAGCGCGCAGGGCCCTGACCAACCTGAATAAATTAGGGCAGCGGGACATTTTTGGGGCTTTGGAAGTTTTGCTGCGGGAACGCGCGAAATGGACCGCTATGGCTGACACGCCATTTTCTGAAATTTTGAAAACTGGAGGGTTTCAAAGAATTTTTGAAATTAAGAGCGGCATTTCCGGTGCGCGTTTTGAGCCCCATGTGGGAAAGTGATGCTACTTATAGCACCACCCCCGCGACCCAATTACCAACCCTGCACACCCTAGCACAGCGAACCGGCCACAACATCGTCCGCCTCAGCCCCGAATGGACGGCAGTGCTGGAAAAGTACGACGGCGCCAAGAAGGACTACGAGCTGGTAGACAAGATTATCAACAACTGCACGGACGACGCCGTTATACGCGCGCAGCTGACCGAACAGGTGCCATTTCTCACTGCTGAGGATGGGGACGAGCAGCCATTCGACGACTTCGAGGCAGGTGTGGCGGGCGCCCGGGCTGGAGAGGCTAGTTTAGCTGACCAGGGGTTTTGGGGTAAGGTGCTGCGTAGGGCGCTGTCTAAATATGTCAGGGCTACGGTCAGGCTGCACCGGGTGTTTTTGGAAGTGGTGCAGCCCGGTCAAATCCATGTCACTTTAGACTCCGCCCACGACGCCCGTATAAAAAGTGTGACGGCGTGTGCGGTAATTATTGACGAAGCGTCTTTGGCGTCTGACGCTGCAGTAATTAGCGTGGTTCAGGCGGCTCAGCTCCCAGTGAATGGCATGCTACTTCTATTTGGAGACAGTAAGCAATTGACGCGTATGATTCGCGTGCAAGAATGGGTGGAGCCCGTCCTAAAACCCGACCCCACCCTCATTGATAGGCTCACACAGTATCAATTATGTCCCGTGGTTCACTTGGAAACAGTGTTCCGCGGGCATCGCCAGCTCATTCAGGCTAACTCTGTGGCGGCGTACAATGGACTGCTACGCGCCTACAACAACACGGCAGTGCACGGCGCCACCATGTTGCCCTCGCCTGGCGATTTCGAGGACGGCGTCATGCTGTCATCGACTCTGGTGCACCAGGGCTGCGAATCAAAAGAGGGCATGTCAATTATCAACAAGAAAGAACTGCGCATCATCCTGCACCTATACGACTATTTCGTAGCCACTGTAAAGGAAGATCCCACCCTACCCTGGGCGGATCTCACAGATCCCGCTAGTTTGCTAATTGTGTGCTTTTATGCAGGTGCAGGCGCGCGCCCTAATCAGTCGACTAGTAGCCCATACAGAACACGACGCGGCCTACTGGGCCACCCGCGTAATTACCGCCGACAAAGCTCAGGCCCGTGAAGCGGAAGTGGTCATCATTTCCTGCGTGCGCGGCAGCCCGCCAACCGACCCCGCCCAACTGGATGCCGATCCCAAGAAGGCGTACGGTAGAGTTGGATTTGTAGCAGAGTTGCCCCGGGGAAACGTAGCCACCTCCTGCGCCAAATGTGTACGCATAGTGGTGGCCAACGCCGAGACCATGTTGTGGTCAACTGTTTTCCACCGGTTTCTGACGGTCGAGCACATGGCCGACCGAATTTACTCTTATGAATCGGGCCAAATCTGGGGAAATGTGCTGGGATTCTGGCCACCGGAGTGGCGCCCGCGGGCCGACTTGAAAGAACTAGTCGGACCGGATAGATACCCGGCCCTTGAAGAAGAACTGAAGGCGGAAGTTCTATCTGATATAGAAACCGCGTCCTCAAGCTCTGACTCTTCCGCGGCTGCGCGGGAGGAGGTCGTGCCGGTGGTAGAGGAGGTGGTACCTGTAGTTGAGCCAGTTTACCGCCCTAATGAAGAATATTCCCCCATTAGCAACGACATGGCGGCCATGGCATTGCAGAACGCGGCCGAGCCCCCCTCACCACCGCCCGAGCACCACGACGCGGTCGAGGCCATCCCGCTGCCACCGGAGGACGCTCCAGCGCAACAGGTAGAACACCACATGGAAAATGGTAATTGTGAAAATTGATACAAGACAATTTTTAGTCAGAATCAATTATCAAGTTTCAAGGTGCGGTAATTTATGCACAACTTTTGTCATCAGGAGAAACAGACAACTTTGTAACAAAAAATGAGCGATAAAAACATACTTGTTAATATTCCATGAAAATAATTAGGAAATCTTGTTGACGATCAATTTTCACACGCACGAACTGCAACACGTTGGTCGAGCAGGTAACTTGAATGTTGATCCCAAACTGCCTGTCCAGCAGTGGCACAATGCTGCGAAGTGGCCCAATTAGAGTTCTATTTAATTAGTCTTTGTAAGGTAAAAAAGAAAAACTTTTTTCTCACATCGAGCCCTGTGCGGGAACCAAAATTTCGAAGTTTCGGGCACAAAAAGCTGGCACAGCAGAAAGCTGACGCCATAGTTCGAATGAAGACAAGCCATATTTGCACCCCCAGGGCATGTGACTGCCACGGCCATCCACCAAAAAATGCAGAGAAGGCATGATTTTTGAATAACCGAAAATGGTGCAAAACACTTTTTCTGAACATGTCGTTTTTAGCCCGGAGGTAAAAAATTAATGGCTGGTGGGATTGTAGGTGGAAATATGGCTAGCCAATCATGCATAAAAACGTAATGACAATTTTGTGCAGACACTCCGACGACTCGAGGACGACCGTGTGCGACCAAATGACGGCCCGCGGTGCACAGGGAAGTCACAGTGAACGTGCGGTTCGCTGTGCACTGCAAATCCGCCAACAAAGCCGCAGCCCCAGGACGGTACGCCCGAATGGACACTACTGCGGCCATGATTTTATTAAGTATTGTTCTTTTCCGTTAATTACGTAACTACTTCCCGTATGATTTTAATTGTGTCATTTCCGGTTTTAGTTAATTAAGCTAATTAAGTTACCCGCATTTTTAAGTTAATTAAGTGATTATTTTCATTTTTTCAAATGCACTTTCCAATACGTAATTTCGAATGTTATTTTTTTTGGTTTCTATCAAGTTTACATATTTTGGTCAAAAGGGTGCAGTGTCTGGGAATGGGTTAGAAAAGCTTTGAAGTTTCCTGTTAAGCTAAAAGGTGTCGACTCTGTTAAACACCTAGACGCCCCGATAGATAACATTCAGAAAATTCCCCAACCAAGTGCATTTTTACTTAGGACTAGGTAATGGGTGGAAAAGTGGCAAACGGCAATTATTGTCGACATGCGACTGCAAGACACATGCAGATCACAGTCTACAGTGAAGAGCACAGCAGTGCCAATTGATTATTCCCATCACCCAGGGTGATTGGTGAACTCGCAAGTGCTAGTGTCTTTGTAGCGTGTGTTCATGCCCAAAGTTCCAACCCTTACCCGGCAATGCAATAACCTTGAACAAACCCCCGCAAATGAGCGTTCTTTCTGTGGCCTTGGTCGGGCGCGCTATAAAATATTTTTCACCTAAAGGGGCGCAGGTTGATAACACGTGTCACACCACCTGCTCTAAATTGTACCGTAACCTCTGAATAGAAACCCAGTTTATGACACTCACCTCTGAGATAATTTTATTTTAATTACGTCATATTAATCACAGTTACCTTACGCTTGGTTTAGTTTACGTTTGTATTTTCTTATTTACCGCATTCAATTAATTCTCCCGTGCCTTGTATGCTATGTTAATTGTTTTCCAGTGATCATTGATTTTGCCTTGTAATTCTCTAATTACGGTTAATTGTTGTGTCTCAGATTTAATATTCAATTCTATTATGGTAGGTTTTTGGTGATTATAAAACGCGCTGATTTTACATTTTTTCACCCACTAGAGGCTATACGACTCACTTGAGCTATTGTGAAATTGACTCTGATTATATTGCTAAATAAAGTTCCCGTGAATCCAACTTGGTCCCCCTGAAGCATACTAACTGCTTGAATTTTAATTTGAATTTTATTAATTACGGCTTTATTTTATTTACGGCTTATTAACTGTTACTCGAAGTAAACCGCCGGCTGCAGTTACGAAAGGGATTGGTAAGTTGCCGTGTCCGTCCTCGGGAACTTGTCAGGACCCCAAGGGGTACTGGCGCTGGTCCTGATTTGCGTGTAAAATCCCCGTACCATAAAAACAAACATTTATTTAATTACGCACGCAATTAAAAGCGCAAAGGGACCGGAATTTACAATTCTCCGCCGCGGCAAAATTCGACGAGTGGCGTATTTTTGTGGTAAAAACGGAAACTAGTAAAATTAGTAAAAACGTAAAATATCTGACATAAATACGTTTACATTTCCTCTGAAAAAAGTTTCGGTACTCACGTTTACGTATACTTTTTGAAAATACTCAAGTACAGAAAACGTATTTCAGATCGACTTTCATATAGATTTTTAAGGCAAAGAAGGGAAAAAAGGAAGAAAATATGCTCAAAATATAGGAAACTGTCGAAAATGGGTTTAGAATCAAATATATAGTCAAAAATTGCGTAAAATAAGCAAAAAGTTATGAAAAGTTGTGATTGTGAGCGAAAATTTTGGCTACATTTCTCAAAAGTACTCACATTTACATTTTCTGATGGGAAAAGTACAGAGTTGTTAGAATTACTGAACTTTTTCAAAGTATATGTAAACGTAAAGTATTTTTTTTTTACTCACCACAAAGTATAGAAAACGTAAAATACTTTTTTTTTACTCGTACGTACGCGTAAACGTGGGTACTTTTTTGTGAGTGTAGAAACGACTACTTTTCTTCATAGAATGTGTAAAAGTGGGGACTTTTTCATCGTGTACAGCACAACGTATGTTTTTCTATAAGCGAATGACAGATTATATAGTTTTCAAGGTCTCTTTTGATCTAGGAGATTAAAATCATCGTTCTCCCGACTCGTTTACCACATCCATTGTCTCCACAACCATTTCGATTTGGTTGCGAATTTTGAAATTTTTAAAGGCACTACCCCCGCATATCTAAAATATTCAATGGAACCACTTCTGTAAACACATAGCAGTGTAGTTATAGTCCGGTTACTTTACACCTTGCACGCGTGGTTCCGGCTGGAAGTGCGCCAATGATGGTTAACGCGTGCGAGTTTCATAAGAAGATGCCAAAAATGATTGTTGTTATACTGTTATTCATTAATATATTCACATCAATGAATTTTTATCATCTTTTTACGGAAATCGCATGATTTGATAATCATTGGCACGCTTCCAACACGAGACATAAATCAGTGCGAGGGCAGAGTATCATGTACGCCGAGTATACTTTATAAATATGTCCCACATTGAATTGTCATAAATACATTTTCCGTACGCGTACGCTTTGAAAGTGTACGAGTACAAGTGTGTACGGTATTTTTTTAAAAAGTATATGTAAATGTATTTACCGCGTACTCGCGTACGCGTATTTTGTTCATATTTATAGCAGATTTCGAAATTTTGGCATAGCTGCCAAGTCATCATACGGGGACATTTCCACAACCACGACTAGCATTCAAAAAAATCACTTATTTTTGGAAAATACATATAAATATATTACTCCAAGTTTGGAAAAAATATAAATATATATAAATCACTCTAGGTCTTCAGAAAATATAATTAAATTACTGAAAAAATAACTCTAAGCTAAAAAAAAATCTCAAAAAATCACTCATGCTTTATTTCAATTCCAGTTGATATTATGGGCTTTATTTACTATTTGCAAACACAAACAATGTACTCTAATATCCCCCGATCCATTAATTATCATTTCACAAGCACTATTCATTTAATACAATAGTGCAAGCTGAGCAAGTTTAGTGCAAAATCACCCCTTAGTTTTTTACTCACCCCCTGAGTGCAGAAAACGTAAAGTAAAATTTTTTAAGTTTTACTCATGGGAAAACATCAGAAAAATACTCTTTCCCCAGAAAACGTAAAAGTGAGTATTAATTTATGACTTTTGCCCTAATTTTCACTCAAAATAACTAATTTTCATACCTTTTGTACCATTTTAACCTTTAAAAACACTAGTTCACGGTTATGTGCCTATTTTCAGCTATTTTCGGCAATTTTTCCTATCTATGCCTTGAAAAAGACAATAACACAGCCTATCTGAAATGTTTTCTGTACCCGATTACTTACAAAAAGTATATGTAAAAACAAGTACAGGTACTTTTTTAAAGTATAGATAAATGTATTTAGTGAGTATATGTACTCTTTGAGTAAACATATATACATTTTAACAACTGTGGTGTCAAGACCAGGCACATTTACAAAAACTGCCGAGGGGTCTCAAACGGAGGGATTGGTAGGGGTTAACCCCTATCTGGAGTGATTTTTGCAAAATTTTACCCGAAATTTTGTCCAAAATCACTTATTTTCATACCCCTTTATAGATTTCACTTTCAAAGTCACTAGTTTGTGTGTTTTTTGCCTATTTTCAGCTATTTTTTGTTCTATATGCAACGATGGGTAAGTTCTCCAAAAAAAAAACACTTTCTGTGTTTTGAGTTTTTCAAAAATGAATACCTGTGTTTTGAGTTTTTTTCTCGGAAAAAACTTGAGTAACTCTGTTTTTATTTCTGTGTTTTTTGTAAAAACTCGAGTTTTTGAGTTTTTTACTAAAAAACTTGAGTTTTTTTCCCAAAAAACTCAAGTTTTTCCAAAAAATTATGATTTATGGCATTTCGATGTGGAAACAGTGGTTTTCTTATAAAATATTGGTTTTGCACATGTTTTAGCACCACATAACATCTGTGTATTCATTCAAGTGTCGAAAAAATCCATAAAAATGTCCACAATGAGGACATCCACATCACAACACCAGCATCAACAAAATGCCCATAAATGACAATTTACGCAGTACTCCAAAATTCTTCAATGGATGTGCACTGTATGGAAGGCTACAGAATTGATTTTAACTACAACTACTGTATTACCTTGAAATGGGGGTTTATTATTTAACCAGCAAATTTTGACAGGGGGGCTTATTTGAGGGGGGGTTATTATTTTGTCAGAAAATTTCATAAGAATCATGGTAAATAGTAGGCATTTACATACCCAAAACAGGTTATAAATGTACAAACAGGATATATTTGAAATAAATGTGTAGATAGTTGCACAATCTAGTACAGTCTATGTGTAGCTGAGATGCAAATTAGCAGTAATAAATACACCATATACATTGGATAATACATGTAAATCATCCCATAGGGGGGGTATTTGGAGGGGCTTATTATTTTGCCATTCCATTTTGAGGGGGGTTAATTCGAGGTAAAATGGTATACTGAAACATGTTGAAACTTAAATTGTCAATTCCACCAGGATGTGTGCAATTGTGCATGCCATCTTTAATTTCTTCTTTGTTCCATTATAAAATATGAATACATTTATGTACATATTATTTACATATACTATCCATGCATATCTTATCTTGTTGAATTAGTCTAGCTGAATTCATGTGAATTCAACCATTTCGCTGAAAAAACTCAAAAAACTTTTCTGTGTTTCCGTGTTTCTGTGTTTATGTGTTCTCCAAAAAAAAACTCATTTGAGTTTTGAGTTTTTCAAAATTTGTGAGTTTCCGTGTTTCTGTGTAAAACAAAAACACAGAAACTCAATGAGTTTCTGTGTTCAATTTCTGTGTTCTTTCCATCGTTGTCTATATGTGCTTACATACCTATTTTTTGTGTAGTTATAAAGCACAATATATCTAGTATGAGTGATTTTCTCAGTGATTTTATTTTCAAATTAAAAAATATATATAAATATATCACTCAGAATTTGAAAAAATATAAATATATATAAATCACGGGTTATTTATATTTATTGTGATTTTCAAAAATATAAATCACCGGTTATTTTTTGAATGCTAACCACGACTTGAACGTGAACAGCACGAATGCGTAGTATATATATATATACCTCGAATCACCCCCCCTTGAATTAACCCCCCCCTCGAAATACCCCCCTAAATTTCGGCTGAGGAAATAATAACCCCCCCCCCCTCGAAATACCCCCCCTAAAATTGAGTGTAACGTGAACGTACATGACAAATACCGCAGTATGTGATCTGTACTATGCAGAACACACGTTAAAACTGATGATTAAGTGACGTGAGGGAAGGGTTTTTGTGTTTTACAGTAATATATGCCCATAAACACATATAAATCTACCTATGTGATTGTTCGATTTTTCTACGTCTGCGTATGGGGAATTTCCGAAAATTTCTGGCGAAAAAATAGACCCCCCCTCGAATAAACCCCCCCTCAAATTTTGCTGGCGAAATAATAAACCGCCTGGGGGTATTTCGAGGTAATACGGTAAATATATATCTATAACCCAACTGTGAAGGGTATTGTGAATAACAGCACATGTTAAAATTGGCTCAAGGCACAGCTGTAAAATATATTTATTGTAATTTATTTCCATACTGCAATAAA
>CAXIWS010000113.1:0-19311 GCA_964036195.1 Sphaerolaimus hirsutus
AGAAAAAGTGGTCAAGTATACCTTCTACCTAAGCGAATATGCAGGCCAAATTGCAGACTCGTGCTTGTAGCTCAAGATTTACAACGTTCAAAAAAGTTTGCTATTGTCGCTGGCTGTCGGAGACAGTCCGACAACTGTCCGACAACTGCAAAAGTTTTCAAACACCTTTAACTCATGAGCTACAAGCACGATTGTGCAATTTGACATGCGTATTCGCTAGGTAAGATGTATAATTGACCACTTTTTTCATAAATATGGAACATTTTTACTCAACTTATTGAACGTTTTATTTTTGTCAAGTCGTCACAAAAAAACCGTGTAAACGGGGTCTTAAAGTGATTCCATTTGCAAATCATAAATAGTTAAATGTGGCTTCATCGCTAATGAAATCAATTAGAAAACATCTGAAAATTAATGTTTTTCCCAGCCATTGGGTTCACGTTTTTCCCTAGAATAGACCAAGTGCCATTACCTTCAAAATTATTATACCAAGTGCCCAGTTCCAATTTGTGACAAAGGCAGGTTTATTTATATGGTCACAAATGCAAATATTTCACAAAGAAACAAATTATTTTCAATTTATGAATATTTAGTTCAATATTTACTTTTGGGTGGTATGTATTTTTTTCTGTTTCAATCTGAAATCAGCTTCACACTCTGTAAAATGCCATGAAAAAGGTCAGATTGTCAAATAGTCTCGCACCCTGTAAAGCGTTGTGTAAAATTTCAAATGTCGTCCAAAATGCCAATTGTTCCATAAAAATATTCGTTTTTTTCTTCGTTTAATGTACATTTTACATGACATTTTACACTTCTCTTAAAATTTTACAGGGTAAGGTATAGCCAAATAGAGTCATTCCCACATAACGTCAAGTGCCAAGTTAAGTTCCAAATTACCTGCAAATACTTCACTGTCAATTCGGGTAAAAAAAATCACTTGACAAAGTTCATTTTATCCCTTTTTCACCCGCCCCCAAAAACAACGCAGTCAATTCTCCCCCCCCCCCAAAAAAAAAAAACCCCCAGAAAAAGTCTCAAATGTCCCAAAACTTTCGGTCGCCCTGCAGCAGGTTGTTCGATCTGTACCAAAAGTATTTGGGCACTTTATCGGCGCCGACAAATTTGGGTAGCGATGAGAGGCACAGGGCTTTGAATGCCGTTTTGAGGGACGCTTTCGATTTAGTTTCAAGGGTGCCACATGTTTGTTTGGGGGGTGTCTTCTTTTTTTAGGGGGGGGGGGGGGGTTCCTTGTTTTTTTTCTTTTTTGGCCGGCGTTTTGTGTAGATGCGTTTTTCAACGGTTAGGTTAAAAATGTAGAACTTTTTGGTACTTTATTCAGATAGGATGTGATACATTTCGCTGAATTATTAGTCTTGCACACTAGTTGACAATGACATGGCTGTCAACCAAGGGTCTCCTAGAGGGGGGGGGGCTGGGGGGGCTGCCCCCCCCCCAAAACGGCCAGCTATCTATCTATCCCGGAGGCCGCTCAGATATCTATCTATCCCGAGGCAAAATTTTTGGCTACTACCCCCAAAGACCCCCCCCCAAATCGCTCAGCTCAGCTACCCCCTTTTTATAGTTTTTCACCTTCAAAATCGTGCTTTCCGGCTATATACTGGTATACCTATTTTTAGCCATTTTATACCTACTTTTGGCTACTATTAACTGATTATTGGCGATTTATTTCCCGTTTCTGCCTTCTTAACCTTGAAAAAGCCTATATGTTGTGCCCCCCCCAGCCCCCCCCCGAAAATTTTTTCAGATATCTATCTCTCCGGAGGAGCGATTTGCTATCTATCCAGCCCCCGCGAGGGCCAAAATCTTGGAGACCCCTTCTGTCAACTGGGCCGACTGGTTTCGTTCAATTCAGATTTTCGTTCTCGTGTCGCAGAAAGATGTTGAAATGCACATACCAATATTAATTGTTTTTTTCACATTGCCACGCGTGCAATTGAAAATTGTCCTACGACCGTCAACTAAAATCTGAATTGACATGAAAACCATTTGACATCGAGTGTGCGTAGCACCATCAAATCAAATAAAATCCCCCATTCCGCAGAGGCAAAAGTTCTCCCACCCGGGAGTCTTTCTCCCCGTCTTGCAGTCGGCATTTATACAAAACGACAATTCGGAAACTTGCGGTGACAATGCAGCGTTCACTTTTGAACAGTTGGAAATTATTGCTATGCGATTGTGGGCGCAGCCCTGGAGAGCCCATGAAATGAGCCCTTTCGAAGTTTGTTTTTTTGCGTTTTTTTTCGTGGGGGGGTTTGTAGGGTTCAAACGGGATCCCGATCCCGATCCCGGATCCCGTGAAATTCCGGGATTTAGCAGTCCCGATCCCGATCCCGAAAATTTTCAAATCCCGATCCCGAGAAACTCCAAAGTCCGGGATCCCAATCCCGGAAAAATTAGTGGAAATTATCAAAAGTGAAAAAATGACATTTTTGCATGTAAAAATGTGAACGCAAACCCCCAGCGTTCATTTTATGCCACTTTTCTGGCATCCAACAGTGTTTTGAGACCTTTATGAACAACTGTGGATGCCAGAACATTGGCCAAAAGCTCTATCCCAATACCCCAATCCCGATCCCGAAAAAATGCCAATCCCGATCCCGATCCCGTGACCCCAATCCCGGCCAATCCCGATCCCGATCCCGAAATCTCAAAAAAACAATCCCGATCCCGAAAAGTCAATCCCGTTTGAACCCTAGGGGGGGGGGGGGTGCGGTGTCTTGTGTGTTTGTGTTGTTAGTAAATTTTCCTTTATCCAGAGGACAGTGTAGCATTCCGCAAAAAAGCCCATTCCGCATTTTTGCCCATCCCGCAAATGTGCCCATCCCGCAAGTTGCATCACCTGTGTGTGGGATGGGCACATTTGCGGGATGGGTCACAAAATTTGCGGGATGGGCACATGTGCGGAATGGTTTTTGATGCGGAATGGGCCCTTGCCATCCAGAGAGATGGATAGCTGCAAAAAATTTTATTTTGGGTTGGCTATTGGGGCAGGGGGTTCGCGGATAATTTCGGGGGGTTCGCGGATGAGAAAAAAACTTTTATCGACCGCTTTTTGCAAAACCGCCCAGACATGGTAATGAGTCAACACCAAACATTTATATCAGACAATCGGAAACATATTTATTGAAACATTGACACGACACGCACTGGATGTCAGCTGGTCTACTCGTGCACTTGAAATTTTTTCACGTGAACTAAAATCGAGTTGACACTAGGGTTGGAAAAAAAAACGTTTTTTTTTAACTCGATGTTTTTTTTAAAAAAACAACGTTTTTTAAATAAAAAAAACGTTTTTTTTTAAAAGCTCCCAGATATGACCTAGTGTCAACATATTTAGGTATATCAGACACTGGCAATACTCTGTGATGTTAAATATGACCATATAATGGCTGTGGAGCCATGGGATAGCATTATAAGTGGTGATTTGTGTCAAAAATATCCATTTTTCGTCGACATATCATTCGTATATCGCCTTATAGTCGAATGTTCGTGACTTCAGGTAAAGTTTGGCACGGAATGGTGATCAAACAAGGTTATAAAAGGAGGTTGTTACTTTGGGAGTGAAGTTACACACTGTGGAGGTACATGGAAGCACATTACCTCAATATTATATATTACAGCAACATATGTCGGCTTATTCACCCATGGTAGCACATAGAAATGGATGTTTTGATACTCAAAATGCAACAAAACCAATGAAAACAACCACCAATGTCAATTTGTGTGTGAAATTGCGCGCTTGCGCGCAAAAATTTTGCAAAATACCTAGTGCTTAGTACTAAAAATTTTGGCCGATGTTTTTAAAAAAACAAAAACATTTCGGACGTCATGTTTTTAAAAAAAAAAAAACGTTTTTTTTTTTTAAAAACGTTTTTAAAAAAACATCGGCCAACCCTAGTTGACACCGAAACCAGTTGACATACAGTATGTGTGGCGTCATTGTAGGCCATTGGCAATAATCCAACCACAAATTACCCTTTTTTAGGTGTCCTCACCCACGCTGCAAAAACTCCACTCGATTTACGTCTCAAATTATTGGCGCATTTTATTGGTAATGGGCTATAAAATGGATACCTGTGTCGATTTGGCGTCAAAAACCGATGCGTCGGAGTCAAATTTGGAATTTGAATTTGTATCTGGATCTGATATCGATAATACCGATGTCAATCAACCAGATCGACTTATTTTGGACGAGAATTTTGTCGACAATTGTGATGGCGATTTTTTATTCGAGGTTGGTGTTAGGAAATTTTTACCGAGTTTACAACATTTCAAAAATTCCGCGTTCAAAGTTGATGTACCAGTTTTCCCCAAAAAAATTCAAAAATCGAGGCACACACCGAGTTCAATTTGAGTCTTTATTTGGCACTTTGCTAGGTAAGTGCAACTTAAAAATCACCCTAAAAAGTGTTATTTATGTTTCGCAGATCGCCCTAGACTGCGTAGTGGCGCGCGCAGAGTGCAAACTGATGCAGCAAGTGCACGAACAAGTTTGCAAAAATGGTTTCCACTGGCGGCACATTTACGAGTGCCGCAGGAAAACTATAGGAAATGTGGACGCCGTTATTCGATCGTTGAGAGTTTTGGGGGACGGGGGAGGTAAATTGCAGGGACCTCTACTTGTGAAACTTTTTGTTTACCGTTTTTCAGCATATTTGAACGTTTACCGCACTTAACCGCACCGTTTAGTACCGTAATTTTTCTCTTTTTTTGATTTTTACATACCGTTTACCGACAAACCGTACCGTTTGCCGTCCCGTCCATTTTTTCACCCGCTTTTTTTACAATACGCAGTCGATTCTACCGTAACTTTCGATCTATTGGACGATTTGGACATGAGCCAATTGGCTACCGAAACTGCGCAATTATCATCGTCTACCGCAAAATCGACATCCGGTACGCAAGTGAATAGCGAATCGGGATTCGGATTCAAACCGATTGATGAATGGCGACCGATAAATTTCGAGCCGGAATTTAGCGCGGCCAGCGTTCCCGAAGTGCACCAGAGAAATGTTCACGCTGACGTACATGGGGATTATTATAAGCCGGTGGGTGGGTGTATTTTTTGTGGATTACGGTAGGCGGAGTCTCCAGGATTCTGCCTCTCGCCGGGAGATAACAAATGATGCGTCACCCTTCTAAAAGTCGACAAGTCCAAAATATGAAAATTTCGAGTTAGGCTCGGAAACGTCATCTGGGGCTACTTCCGCACATTTTTTATCATTTTCCATACATTTTTTGACCTCACATGCCATATGGCGAAGTGCCAAATTTGACATTTTTTGGGGAAAATGCAAAAATTTTGGGCAAGAAATCGACAAGTCCACCTAGTTTAGTGCAAGAAGTCGACAAGTCCATTCCTCCGCTTCCTCTTTTGATGGGAAAAAATAGCAAGAAATGTGATATGTCCACTATGGACAGCTACTTCTAAAAGTCGACAAGGCCCATAAGGCAGCCTCGGCCTCCCCGGGAATGGAAATTTATTAGTGCAAGAATTAGTGCAAAATGTTTGTTAGTGCAAGAAGTCGACAAGTCCAATTCCCTCCCAAAAACAGTTTTGCTCTGACCGAATGGAAATTTATGGACACCCCATTTTTCACATAAAGGTTGAGAGCAGGGGCTGAAAATTTGACACTTTATTGTCAACATATGGAACTTAATGGAAAGCATGAGAGAGCCAAATTGGACACGCACCACGGGCCTGGAATTGCATCGGAAACTTAAAATGCGATTTACTCAAAATCACATTTTGTGGACTTGTCGACTTTTAGAAGTAGAGGCCTCAAATAGCTACTCCGGAGGGATAAATGCAAACTTATGGGAGGCTCGCTGGTCTTCAATATTACTATGTAGGCTTTTTCAATGTGCAGAATGTAGAAAACGTCCAAAATAGTCAAAAATCGGTGAAAACTGGCGCAAAATCAGTATATTACTACCTAAAGATATAATTTAACACACCGACAATTTTGGTTCCACGCCCCAATGTTTTTGGTTCTGTAGGTGCGCAAATGTCATTCTTAAACGTTCATTTTTGTACAAAAAAGTTGTTAAAAATTCCAGCCATGTCTATGGACAACTAGGGTTCAAACGGGATCCCGATCCCGATCCCGAAAATTTTCAAATCCCGATCCCGAGAAACTCCCAAGTCCGGGATCCCGATCCCGGAAAAATCAGTGAAATTATAAAAAAGTGAAAAAATGACGTTTTTGCATGCAAAAATGTGAACGAAAAACCCCCAGCGTCCATTTTATACCACTTTTCTGGCATCCAACAGTGTTTTGAGACCTTTATGAACAACTGTGGATGCCAGAACATTTGCCAAAATCTCTATCCCAAGACCCCAATCCCGATCCCGTAAAAATGCCAATCCCGATCCCGTGACCCCAATCCCGGCCAATCCCGATCCCGATCCCGAAATCTCAAAAAACCAATCCCGATCCCGAAAAGTCAATCCCGTTTGAACCCTATGGACAACTTCAAAACTTTTCAGCCCCTCCCACCGCAGCCAGTAGAAATCGCCCATCAATTACCGCACGCGAGCACTCAATCTCGAGTTTCCGATGTAAACAACGACTTGTCATTGATAAACTTGAATTTGCCGCCTCAAGATCGCGATCAAGTTCCGCAGAGGCCGCCCAGGTGCCAATTCTCTAAGTGAAAAGTGACAAGAAAAGTGGTAAGTGTCGAGTAAATTGAAAAGTGGCATTGTCGGATGAATATTTAGGCTTGCTTGTTTTGATGTGTTTCTAGATAATTTTTGGTGAATATCTATTTGGACGAAGATTACCCCTCGCCTCCAGGGGGCGGTCCCAAGCCCTGCAAACTGTAAAGTAAAGTGTCAAATTTAAATCTAAAGTCAAATGCCAATTGGCAAGCAAAGTGTAAAATGTAGAGTCAAATGTAAAGTACCTAGTGTCAATTGTGTATCCAAATATTTTTTTGTCGTATTCAAATCTTATGTTTTTGTATCCAAATCATGTTTTTCGACATAAGATTTGGATACAAAAATAGATTTGGATACACAATTGACACTTTACATTTGACATTTGACTTTGCCTTTGACTTTACATTTGACATTTTACTTTACACATTACAGGGCTTGCGATTGCCACCAGTAGACATTTCAAGATCCATTTTCTGATACAACTTTTTTTTGTGGTTTGCGTTTATGTACGCTGGAAACACGCTAGCGGTAACTTTTCCGCATGAAAAAGACAACAACATAAAGCATGGACAATACATCTGAAGCATGGCTTTTCAATATCTGAGTTTCCGACAGTTATATTTTTGGAATGATGCCAATTTTATTGGTGATGGACGATGTCACGATGGACTGTTTCCTATAGAAAAATGTAAAGCATGCATTTCGCGGAGTACGCTCGTACACTTCCCAGTTCAATTGTCACTTTACTTCTCACATGTCACTTAGCACTTCCCATGTCACTTGTCCACTTGAAGAATTGGTCCCAGAGGGAACAAACGAATGAATATTGAACCATCTGAAGGGCACCCCCACTATTGGTCAGAGGCGGATTTTTCTACAGCCGTGCAAAACACTCAGGGGGTGCTGGGCGATTTTGCTAGTCAGGCGCACGGAAATCACAGGGTTATGGCTAGTTTTGTTTTTAAAAACGTGTTATTTTACGCTATATTATTTTGGACTACTTATTTGTATGCGAATAATGATTTCCAGTTAAAGTTAAGATCACAGCTAATTTCAAACATTCCGACTTTCTGAAGCGAAATTACGTTTTCGTTTTTTTAATCTGTGACATAGAATCACGACAAATTTTCTCTCTCGATATTCTTGATAATTCTAGAAGAAAATAAGCATATTATTTATTTACAATTGAACCTACTATTGATTTTTTTAAAGGCGTTTTTCATTTATGTATTTCAGGCGAAAAATAAAAAGTGCAAAAACGCAGGCGCCCGTTACGACGGGTCCGAACCCGTGCGCGCACGCGAGCGCTAACCAAATCTCTACTGAGCCGACGAATTTTCACGTGCAAAATCAAATGCAAAATCAAAAGCGGGACCAATCAAATCCCAGATCGAATCATTTGAGCGACAAAATTGGTCCCTTAGCGTCCAGGGCTTTCCGGGATTTAACCAGGAATACAGCAAGGAATATTGGAAGGGTAAAAGAAGTTTTGACCCCCCAAGGGACCGTCGCTTGCCCAAATTGCGGCAATTTTGTCCCTGACAGGGCGAGAAAATGTGATTTTTGCATGGTTGTGTTGCATTTTTCAAATTCTCCTTCGGATACGAGGTTTTATGATTGACTTTTTTGCGGGAATTTTGATGTGGGGCGAATTTCGTAGTTCATGGATAAGTTAATTAAATTTCGCATTTGGAGGTTATAAATACGTGGTTAAGTGAACTGATCTGAGTACGCACACTAGTTTTCTATTAAAATTTAGGAAACTCATCAATTAGCATCGAACGCTTTTAGGCTTACCGGAATTAGTTTTTTTGAATCCCCATCGGCAGCAGTTGACAGACACCTGATTCTAGTAAACTCAATTGCGCTCATAGATTATTTATGAGTTTTTAAAATTTCGGTTGAAAACAAGTGTAGAGCCATGTGTAGTACGAGTGACAAGCAAATGCGTAAATATTGTCAGTATGTTTACTTGTCACTTGACCTTACTTATGACTTGTCAAATCGGCCCCGGCTATTGCATTTGCTTTTTAAATCGCTATTTACTTGACTTTTTTGTCCGTTATTTTTCTGATTTCTGTGACTGCTAATTTCGTGGTGCCACCCCCAGACCCTGTAAAAAGTCATGTAAAATTCCAAATTTTCTTTTCTGCTGGTAATTTGACATTTTACGTGACTTTTGACACTTTGCATGACATTTTACATTTGACAGCGTCTGGGAGTGGTCCCTGGATGAATCAGGTATATGATTTCGGTAATGTGTTAATTAGTATAGTGATGGAAAAATGACCGAGTAATGTGGCGCCATTTTAAAATAGTTGTTATCAATATCAAAATTAGTTTTGATGTACGCTAATATTTATAATACTTTTTTAGGAACCATTATGTTTGGAAATAGCGTAAGGTGTTACTGTTTATGTACGGTTGTATGGAAGTAGATTTCTAAAAGTTCGTTCATATTTTAGTGTTAGGTTTCGGTCGGTCCTGCACCCTAGAAAATATCAGAAAAATTAGTATTCCAGACAATTTTCAAATATTATTATTACAGGTGAAATGTATTTACAATTTCCGGAAAAAATTGCTGCTGCGCTTAGCAATTTATTTCACATATTAGATGACACTAAGGCCCCACACACGCTAGTTGACATCAACGCCAAATGTCAACTGGTTCCCATCCCGATTCAAAGCTTGCTGACGATCCGACGAACGACTTTCAAATACAACCTTTGAATTGGGCGATGAACCAGTTGACATTTGGTGTCGATGTCAACTAGCGTGTGTGGGGCCTAAGTCTTGACAAATTTTTCATAACATTTTTTATTTTACATAAAAATAGTTACCTGGTTGCGAGACTGGACCCTGAATTATTTTTACTTTTATTTACTTGTGAAATCATAGAATATGTTATACAATCACATTCTATCACGTTGCATTTCCCCCATGTCTTTTGTGTAGTGCCAAAAGTAGTTTTTTTGGCACATTTAGTATCGATAGAGTCAAAGCACACAAACACAAGTAACAAGAAAAGTGGTAAGTTGTGAGAAAAGGTTTCAGTGGTAAAGTCGGCAGACGTATCGCTCTACAAACATTTGCGTCAATCTCTCCAGTGGAGAGTGCATGACGGCACTAGGTATTGTGACGCAATATTTTAACCATTGGAATATATCGGGTCACGTATGAAAACTTGGCCCTTATCCCAGTTACCAGTTGCGTATTGTACAAATGAGAGTGAAAACTGAAAGTTAGCTAAAAAACGTTAAAATTTGCTTCGCTTTGCCAATTTCCACCTTCATAATCGTTATTTTTGTTTATATACATGATTATATAGCTATTGTGAGCCTATTTTATTCATATTAAAAGCGGATTTCGAAATTTTGGCCGGCTGCCAAGTTCTCTTCTGTTGGAACGGAGCCAACGAATGAAAAATAAAATAAAAACAAAAACGGTTGTTTGAACGGTAAAACGGTAGTTTGAACAATCAAATTCTTTACCAGCAACGTTGAAAATGTAGATAACTGGGGCGCGGCACGTACGGACGCAGCGAAACGTCCATTTTTCTTTTAATATGATTTTCTTTTTCAATTTCTAGCGTCCGCGTGGGACACAAGTTTCGTTGTTCGCTCTATTCACGAGCGAATTCTAACTCTCCGATTTTGTAGGGTGAAATGTCCGCCGACTTTATTATAAGTGATGTGACAAGTGAACTTATAAGTGGAAGGTTTTTACAATTGGAGATTTACCTGCCTAGGATTGGGACGATAAATAGGTGCAGGCCTGATACGCACATCTGCCCGTTACGCACATTTGCCCGTTTTTTTCACTTGACATTTTTTCCAGTGATTTTCAGATATGAGTAAAGTGAAAAAAAGTTGCGCAATGACATTAGTGAACCTTTTTCACTTCACTCATATGTGAAAATCACTTGAAAATGTGTCAAGTGAAAAAAAACAATGAAAAATAGCCATTTTTGAAGTGTTAGTGTTAGTGAAGTGAAAAAAGTTCACTAATGTCATAGCGCAACTTTTTTCACTTTACTCATATCTGAAAATCACTTGAAAAGGTGTCAAGTGAAAAAACGGGCAAATGTGCGTAACGGGCAGATATGCGTATCAGGCCTGCCCCGGGTGGAAGACGGTACAGCTTTGTGGTAAACCGTACGTATGGTAAATTTTATTTTTGGGGGTAAACCATACGGTACGGTAAATCTTCTATTTTGCGGCGCATGGTGCGGTACGGTAACTTTGTTAACTTCACTTACCACTTAACCTTACGTATAATACCACTTTTCTTGTCACTTATCTACTAGTGGAATTGGCACCTGTGTCGTTGCAATTTTTTCACTTCTTTTCTGCTGATTCGGACTTAAATAGTACGTGTTTTGTTTACAATTGGTTTTGTCTTAAAGTTTCATATATTGGCACCACAAATTTACTGTTTTACGGCCGAAATTTCGTCAACTGATTAATCAGATTTGCACGCACTTGAGTTTACCGGAATGACGACAGTGTCAACTAAACACTGTTGGATATTATTCATTCTGGTCAACTCAAAAGTATAGAAAATAGATATGAGGTAAGTTTCAGAAATTTCGGA
Source organism: Sphaerolaimus hirsutus (assembly GCA_964036195.1). Lineage (NCBI taxonomy): Eukaryota > Metazoa > Nematoda > Chromadorea > Monhysterida > Sphaerolaimidae > Sphaerolaimus > Sphaerolaimus hirsutus. Next base: position 11,279 of record CAXIWS010000113.1, read on the forward strand.
CGCACATAAATGCATTTCTTATGACTAAGAACTTGAAATGGGATATTTTGTCTGTAAACTACATCTGTTGTCTGAAAAATTCCGCTTAATGTAGCAAAAAGTCTTATGACAAATGATTTTGCTAACGAAAGAGAACATGTCACTTTTCTTGTTTTGGTATAAACATGAACATGTGTTTTTAAATTGATTACAATGTGCTTTTTTGTATTTTCTGGTGCTCCGTCTGCTTGCTTAAATATAACTTTTTATTGTGTTTTTTTGCTCGATTTTGGCTTGATGCCAAATAGTGTTATCTAGATGATATGACTCAGTGAAGATTTCTGAAAAAATGTTGAAAATTGAATTCTCTGTGACACGGTGTTGTGGACACACAATGTGTTGGGCGATTTCGAAATATCTTATCATATATTTACTGATAAATTTTCAGTGAATTTTGAGTTTTTCAGAGCATGACTTATAAACTCGTTTTGACCCCGCGCACACTTGTTCACTGCCGGAATGTCAGAAACTGATAAATCTGCTTTGAACGCAATTGCAGTTGACCGGTTTGAGGAGTCTGTCAACTGCTTTTGACGGAAGTCAAGAATGATGCAATGGGCACACACACACTAGTTTATCAACATGAAATGCTCGACCATTTTGGTAAACTGTTTTGACGAAACAGTACGAAACACTGTACAGAGTTGTAGGGTGCTTCGTACTGTTTTGTCAAAACAGTTTACCAAAATGGTCCAGCATTTCATGTTGGTAAACTAGTGTGTGTGTTGGCATTATGGTTCACTCAAGTGTTATAAAAACTTATTTTCAGCTTTGAAAGTTTCATTTGTCAACTGATGTGTATAGCCACAATTTATTCTTGTCGCTCTCGCACCATACTGGATTTTGAGTTGTTCGAACTAACGTTCGAACGTGTTTTTTTGAAGCCTAGCTAAAATGCGGAAATATAAAATCTACACCAAGCGGAATCTGCACAAAGAAAAAAAGTTAAGCCTACGTGTGAATTGCTCAAACTTTTTTTGGGGAATCTGATTTTTCATCCGAAAATATGAATTTTTGGAAATATTAGTTCCGCTTCCGCGGCCAAAAAAACGTTCGAACGCATAACTCAAAAAGTTCGGTGTGGTGCGCCATTTAAGTATTTATTGCACTCGACTTGACGTAATCGTAAAATGTTTGTTGGTAAAAAATGGTATATTTTGGGCTATTTTCATAGAAAACAGGCACCATTTGTGTTGACGAAATGTTATGTTCTTCACAGCGAAACCGCAATTTCACTCACATTTCTGGAAATGGGTAACTCGCTAACGGAGCGTTTTTCGTCATGGCTGGAAAAGGTTTTTTGTTGTTGTAAATTTCAAGTTTGTGGTTCCAAAAGAACCAAAAAGTTTTTGGCGCTGTGCCAACAGCGCCATTTTATTGCTTATCTGCTCGCTGCACACTTCAACCGAATGGAAAATTAGAAATCTCCTTTATCTGCTTTGAACGTTTGTCATGAATTTTCACCGGCTGCTTTTTACTCAACCAAATTCCACTATGGCACACTGCCAAGTTTTACCGATCTCACTCCTACTCGTTGGATGAGCGACAAAGTAAGGCAACGGAAAAGCGACTACCGATTGAATTTGCAACACACAATGGTGAATCCACCGAAGTGAATTTCACAGGTGTACGCTACGTCAATTAAGTTAGCTTTTTAGCGAATGGCGTTTTTATCAACGCACTAGTAATTAGTTGAATGTCTAATTTACACCAAGGGGTCCGAAGTTTTTTAGAAGAGTTTTTATTTTAGGCGATTTTAGATTCAGAATTCACACATTCAAAATAGAACACAGGGAACACACTGAGAGCGAGTTTCTAACCAGCGGCACAAAACCTTCGAAAACACTCCAAGAAATAAAACCGAAGCAATTTCGACTGAATCGACCCCTACTCTAAATTACGGTACGCTTTTATACGCAACAACATAAGCCAAGTCCAGACAACACTTCCACATACCATGAGAAGCATGCTTACAGCCGATTTGACGGACACGCGGAATTTGAAAATGGGCATACCTAAAATTATTCACGGCGTCAGTTTACAGGATATGTCAATCAAAGTACACAAAAACACAAAGAATTCACGCGCAAAAATGGATGGGAACGGGAACGAGTACGAAAATAGAAAATGAACGAATGCGATAAAAATGAAAGGTAAAGGAAAAAACACACGAGATACTGTAAAAACAAGTTTTAGCGTGAAAAAATGGCGGGCGATTCAAAAATTACTCAGCGAATTCTACCGAAAATCCAAAACCACCTCCACAAACAGGGAAACACACAGCGATAAGCGAAACAAATAGGCACGCAAACAACAATCCCATTAGCAGAAAGAGCGTATAGTAAACAAAGATAACGTTGATATCCAAAACGTAAGACGCACACGTATTATTAATGCACAATGAAAAAATGTCGTAAGGGGGATAATCCATGACAAGATTAGGATACCGGTAAGGCGAATGGAATTAACTTTCACACTGACTGTCAAGGAAAAAATAAAATTACGGTACCGTTTTAAAGACGCTAAGCGGAAATTCCACCAGAGTGATAAAATACACACTCAAATCAGATCACCTTTACACTTATCAAAATATTTGGGGAAAAACAGGAAAAACAAGCGGCTTATTATTTCATCTCTTTGTATAATAAAGATCAATCACGAAATTTGCATAAATTCCTAAATATCCGAATGTCAAGTTATCAGTTTTTAGGGGAAAAGGAAATACTCAAAAAACAATCTAGGATTAGGTAGATAAAAAATAGCGAAGTTGCAAAACTAAAAATCAGACAAAAATTAACATACTCAAGTTTTACCTATTCCCTACCAAACCTAAAGTTAAAATGAATGTGAAATCGGTATGATGCAAAATACGAACGCAAATGATTGGCAACTGGAAAGTTGACAACTTCAATCTTTTTAGCTCAAATGCATGTTTAGATTACATGACTTTTAGAAGTTTGAAACTGAACGAAATATCTAAGTGAATCCACTGCCACATGCCGAAACGCAACAGCCACTAACCACCGAAGACACTTATCTCTAGAAAATGACCACTCTCGCTGCTACACCACTCATTCTGCTACCAGAATGTTAATTAGTTAACCATGGCTTTTGATCCCATACGCACTGTGCAAAAACCACACCCCAAAAATACCGAACTGCTCAATCCACTCAAAAATAAGTACACTTGTCACTGTATGGGTGCTTGTTACGATGAGATCGGCGGACTGGGCTGTTCTCACAACAAGCCAAGGGAGTAGGCATTTAAACATGAAATCATGTTTGTCGAGTTAGACTCGATTCTTTTAATTACCTCTCATTTTCAACACCAATCATCACCGCACCGCTATAATCAGTGTACTTTTGTAAAATCGCTTGCAAAATTAACTTTTGTTTCTCAATTCGGAAATGCAGAAATGCACAGTACATACTAGACCAATAGCCACGGCCCTCACCTTCAAAAATGCAGCGAAAGTTAGTCAAATATCAACCTATGTGTCCTCAGCCATCATTGACCATCCACGCACTACGACACGTAACCACAGCGTCACTTTTTTTTACTTAGAGAAAATAAACAAAACTTTATTATGCAATCTAAACTGCAGGTAAAATTAGAAAAGTAATTTTTAATCAATCTATCACAAATAAAATTGTTGCCACCTCACTTGTCTCACTTTTTCACTTTAAAAAACTACCTAATTAAATAAAAAATTCTAAACATAAAAAAACAACTATTTACATGTGTAAACAAACATCTACATAAATTCATTAGGTGAACTGTATATACATTTACGTTTAAAATTTTTGAAATTTTACAGTTTTTTGGACACCCACTTTTGCTCACACGTTTACATGAGCAATGTGATCACGCACACCTGGGGGCAGTCCCAAGCCCTGTAAAGTGTAAAGTAAAGTGTCAATTGTAAAGTTGTATGCAAAGTAAAGTGTCAATCAAAACAAAAAAGAGAAGATTTTATTACTGAACTTTGCATGACAATTGACACTTTACTTTGCATTTTACTCTACATTTGACACTTTACTTTACACTTTACAGGGCTCGGGACTGCCACCAGTACACCATCGGAATTTAAGAAACTCAAATCTGTTTCGAACACATTTGAGTTGACCTGGATGAATGATTTTTGATCGTCGTCAACAGAAATTGACAGACTCTTCATTCTAGTGAACTCAAATGCGTTCAAAACGTATTTATGAGTTCTCCAAGTTTCAGTGGTGTACCAGTGTGCTGCTAAGGTGTATACTCGGCGGACAGCACACGGGGGTCTCCAGGATTTTGTCCCTCGCGGGGGCTGGATAGATAGCAAATCGCTCCTCCGGAGGGATAGATAGCTGGAAAATTTTCTGGGGGGGGGGCTGGCGGGGGCACAATATATAGGCTTTTTCAAGGTTAAGAAGGAAGAAAAGGGGAAAAAATCGCTAATAATCAGTTAAAAGTAGCCAAAAGTAGGTATAAAATGGCTAAAAATAGGTATATAACCATGTATATAGCCGCTTTTGAAGGTGAAAAACTATAAAAAGGTGCGAAAATTAGTGATTTTGACCGAAAATTGGGGCAAAATTTCTCAAAAACCACTGCAGATAGATAGATAGCTGAGCGATTGGGGGGGGGGGGGTCTTTGGGAGTAGTAGCCAAAATTTTTGCCTCGGAATAGATAGATAGCTGAGCGGCCTCCGGGATAGATAGATAGCTGGCCGATTGGGGGGGGGGGCAGCCCCCCCCCCAGCCCCCCCCCCTGGGAGACCCCTGACAGCACACCTAGTATGAAAACCTACCATAATTTGATGAATAAAATATTGTGACAAATTTCGTAATTAATTATTCCATAGTATAAATGAAATGTGATGATGAAAAAAATGTCTAATTTTCAGTTCATTATTCAGATGGGTTATGGTAGGTTTTCATACTAAGTGTGATGTCCGCAGAGTATACCAGTGTGCTGAGTAAATTTATGTGTAAAATAAAGATCTCCTATAGGATGAAAAAGTAGAAAAAGTAAAATTTTCCGCCTGAACGGCGTGTACACATTTCTGTATGTATTTATGTACCTGCGACCTTGATTTGTCACCATTTCCACAAGTAATTTTCACACGAAAATTTGCATTCATTTCACCTGTGTTTTCGGGGTGAAAGTGGTTGTATTAGTTTTAGAGATGGATGATTTTGTTTGCTTGTATGAGGATTTCTGTACATTTTATAAATATTTATTTTACATGGTCAAAATGTACTTGTGAAAGTGTTCTTATTATAGTGATGAAAAAGTAGCTGGCGCCAGGTTTCAATGGGCCCACACACACTAGTTGACATCGCAAATTCGCGTCAACTCAGTGTCAATTGAATAAAACAAGAAGTTTGTAAAAAGCATCACACTTAACCGGAACAATGAAAATGAAGTGTCATGATGTAAAATTAACTATGCTCTATCAGATAGATAAGTTGAAATCACAGTATCACTTAAATTCAGTTCACATTGAGTTGACACGAATTCAGTTGACATCCAGTGTGTGGGGGCCCATTGACAACATGGCTACAAATTAGTTGACCACGGGACAACTGAGTTTGGTGGTCAACTAAAGTTCGTTTTAAACAGTTCTTTTAATTCACACATAAGAAACACCGTGTAATTGCCCGTGTCTGCGAAATGGCGCCAGCGCCAAGAGCCATGGCGTTTTTCGTATGGCACAATTGCCATTGGTGCTTTGTTGCCATTTTACATGCACCATAGGAACCAAATTTTTTTTTCTCTCTGTGAATCTTCTGAAAGGTTGCTGTCCCTGTACGATGTTTTAAAGTGCCAGTCTGTGGTCAATTTCAGCATTTCAGCAAGTAATTATGTAGGTAATGTTTTTTTTGAATGCGTCAAACTGAGATGCAAAGCGCACCATGTAAATGGTTGATATGCAAAACATTTGGATACTATACATGGGTACCCTGGGGGGTTGACTACACATGCCCAGGATGACCGCCCCTCAAGTTCAAATCTGCATATATTCCTAGTGTTCAAACATATTAACTCAGTTTGTTCATGTTTCAGAATAGTTGAGACTTTTCTTGTTTTGGGCAGTAGCCACCCAGGATCTCACTTTAAAGTCTATATCCACCTATGTTTTTTTTTAAACAAAATTTTCACCACGGCAACTGCTTGCCTGCATTGCTGAGCTCTGTGTGCAGCAAGAAACATTCTAAGCATGAACAGCATATGGTGATGCATATGTGGAAATGTGGCATTTATTTATTTTTGCTGCAGTTTTGCATCCATTGCCAGCAACTCTGAAATGGGGGTAGGCATACTACTGGGTGGGGCTATTTGGTGTGTAAATCTGAGGTTTTGGCCTTGCTCTATAAGGGAGAAAAGTTGGCCCAACTGTGAATGAGTAATGTGCAATTATTTTGAATGGAATGAAGATGGAAGTTTGTAAGTGCTATAACTTTTGATTGGGACTAGATATTGAAAAAACGTTTTTGTCATGTTAATTCTCTCTGTCTAAAGTATGTTATAAACTGTTCAATTACAAAATTTTCATGCTGCAAACCCCAGTAAAATAAGCATAAAATATTGAGACACCATTGAAATTTTTTGAAGTGCCATAACTTTTGATTGGAAAGAGATATTGAACTCATTTCTGTTTTAAATGAATCCTCGTTGTCTAAAGTATATGATAGCATGTTCAAAAAAAAATATTTTTTCATGTTCAAAAACTGATTCAAATTGACATACGGAATTTAGACATCACTAAACCGACCACAAAAATAGAATCTGCAGGTTGTCCCGATTATTTGAAGTGTTGAATGATTCAAATCAGCCCAGAAATGGTTGAGTTATTAAGCTTCAAAGACACTCATCCAGATTGCCCATTTTTTGTATATTTATTGACCATCTTTTTATAGACCCCCCTTATCTCGGGCCTGGGGGTTTATTTGAGCAAACAAAATTTTTTCGTTGTAGCGCCAGCATCAAACCCCAACATAATCAAACGGCATCAAAATTGGGCAAGGGACAAGAAATTGGGAAGCAAAAAAGTGCAGTGGACCCCCAGCCTACTGTTTCTCTATGTGTGAAAAGTCTCAACTATTCTGCACGGTAGTGTATATGTAATACCGTATTTCCTCGAAATCCCCCAGGTTTTTTTTTTCAGAGTGGAATTTTTGAAGGGGGGGTATTATTTCGCCAGAAATTTTCACGAAATTCATAGTAAATAGTACGCTTTTATATACCCAAAACCGGTAATCAACGTGTCCAAGTAGGGTATATTTGGACATATCAACGTCCATCACTACACAAACTAGTATATGTGTAGCTGCGATGCAAACTGCGACCAATATACATCATGTACCGTATTACCTCGAAATACCCCCATGGGGGTTTATTATTTCGCCAGCAAAATTTGAGGGGGGGTTAATTCGAGGGGGGGGGGTTTATTCGAGGGGGGGGGGGGGGGGGTTTATTCGAGGGGGGGGGTTATTATTTCGTCAGAAATTTTCGTAAGGATCGTAGTTAATAGTAGGCCCAAAATAGGTAATAAATGTGTCCAAACAGGATATATTTGGACATAAAAACGTAGATACCTACACAAACTACTCTATGTGTAGCTGCAATGCAAATTAACAGTAATATAAACACCTGTTTACCTCGGTCCGCACCTTTGCGATTTTTTAATTAAAAGTTTTGTTGCTCCCCCCACCTAACTTTACAGCGAATTTCACCCTATACAAAAAGTAGCCCAAAGAGTTGCCTAAATGCCCATTGGGTCACCCCCCATTGTAACGTCATGTGGGCTGTGTTAAATGGCCCCACACATTTTTTTATACCAAAATGCAGTGATCACCTTGCTCCATACGCGTTTCATTAAATGATTATATTCTGTCAGTCAAGGCCAGAAAACTGCTTGAAAGACAGAAAGGAGTCCTAGCTTAGTGCCAAATGCCATTTCAATGGGTAATTTACAGATAAAAATGAGATTAGGACATTTTCAAT
>CAXIWS010000114.1:0-15164 GCA_964036195.1 Sphaerolaimus hirsutus
ACTAGGATATCTATTATTAATATCAAAAATTATGTCATGATTTAGAAAACCACAAATGTGCAGTGTGTGTGGTTCATAATACCACAACTGTGAAGTATAACATAAATACCACACCTTTGACTGGGGTGTCAAATTTCTGTTTTCCATTTTCCGTTTCCGTTTTCCGCAGGCAAATTTTTTCCATTTTCCGTTCCGTTTTCCGGCTGCTTAAATTTTTTTTCTGTTTTCCGTTCCGTTTTCTGGCAACTTTTTTTCCGTTTCTGTTTTTCCGGCTTATTTTCCATTTTCCAGCTAAATTTTCAGTTTTTCCGCCCTTTTTCTGTTTTCCACCTCAATTTCCAGTTTTTCCTCCTTTTTTCCATTTTCCATTTTTCCGCCTCATTTTACGTTTTTCAGGCTCAACTTTCTGTTTTCTGATCAGCCAAACTGGTAAAAATTCATGCAGATTGTCAATGATGTAAAAAAAATTACACTTTCCAGCAAAATTACTGCAAATTTTTTCCACTTCCAGCAAAATTTTAGCAAATTTTTTTTTTCTGTTTCCGTTTCCGTTTTCCGCCAAGTGCAAATTTTTCCCGTTTTCCGTTCCGTTTTCCCGCTGCTGAAATTTTTTTCCGTTTCCGTTTCCGTTTTCCGTAAGAAATTTGTTTGACACCCTACCTTTGACTATGAATATGGAAAATGTGAGTACATGATGTGAAAGCTATCGTAATTATTGGAAAATGTAATTGGAAGAGAAATATCATTACCGAATTTTTATTATACGCCAGCAACTAGAGTGTAATGTAAAATTTAAACAAAAACAAAACAAAAAATTAAAGTAAAATAAATAAAATCAATAATCAATAATAATAATAAATTTAACACCAATCAGAAATTGTGTTTAAAAAAATAGGAATACAAATAAAATTATAAAAATGTAATTTAAACTAAAATCTAAATAAATAAAAAACCAAAAAAAAATTTTTTTACAAAAATTTAATTTTTATATAATTGATTTATTTTGATTTTAATGTAAATTAAATTATAAAAAAGTAGATACGAATAAAATTAAAAAGCAAATAACTTGAAATGATAAAAAGCTAAAATATAATTAATACAAATATTTATTTTTTTCAATTTTCAAACAAAAAAAATTTTTTTTCCATTTTGGAAATACAAATAAATTCAAACCAAAATCAAAATAATAAAGACCAACCAAAATAAAAATATTACAAAAATTAAATTTTAATATAAAAATAATTTATTAAATTAAAAAATTAAATTATAAAAATAAAGTAGATAAGAATAAAATTGAAAAGTGAATAATTTAAAATGATAAAAAGCTATAAAGATATAAAAAAAAATTATTTCAATTTTCAAAAAAAATCAATTGTTTCCATTTTTTATACAAATAAATTAAACCTAAAATCAAAATAATGAAAAAACTTACCAAAATAAAAAATACTACAAAAATTAAATTAAAATAAAAAAATAATCTATTTTGTTTTTAATATAAATAAATGAAAAAAATAATGTAGATAAGAATAATATTAAAAAGCAAATAATTTAGAATGATATAAAGATATAAAGCTATAAAAAAAATTATTTATTTATTTTTATTTTAAAAAAATCAATTGTTTCCATTTTTATACAAATAAATTTAACCTAAAATCAAAATAATAATAAACTTACCAAAATAAAACAAAATTACAAAAATTAAATTAAAATATAAAAATAATCTATTTTGATTTTAATATAAAAAAAATAAAAAAAATAAAGTAGATAAGGATAAAATTAAAAAGCCAATAATTTAAAATGATATAAAGATATAAAGCTATAAAGATATAAAAACATAAAAAAATTATTTATTTCTTTTTATTTAAAAAAATCTATTGTTTCCATTTTTTTTTACAAATAAATTTAACCTAAAATCAAAATAATAAAAAACTTACCCAAATAAAAAAATATTACACAAAGTAAATGAAAATATAAAAATAATCTATTTTGATTTTAATATAAATAAAATTATAAAAATAAAGTAGATAAGAATAAAATTAAAAAGCAAATAATTTAAAATGATTTAAAGATATAAAGCTATGAAGATATAAAAATATAATATAAAATAATTTATTTTTTATATTTTCAAACAAAAATCAACAATTTTTTATACAAATAAAATTACATTAACAATCTAAATATTAAATGTGAAAAACTAAAATTAAAATTGAAAAAATATATAATAGAAAAACAACAAAATAAAATTTTAAATGATTTAAAATTTATTAAATTAAAATTAAAAAATAAATGGTACCACTCCATAATGGCACACTTTGGTGTCATAACCCTTGAAAAACCACATGGTGACAGTATCAAGCAATTATGACGTATCAAGCAGCACTTTCATCACTCGTGCGCATTTTACACAAAACATGCAAAGTTGAATAACTTTTCTAAATCTTAACCAAAATTGGTGAAATTGGGCTCATTTGAAAGCCCTTGTCCCTGCGCACATCAACAAATTTTTTTTATTCCCTTGTTTGTATTCAATTTTTTATTTTATTCATGTTTGAAAACTTCAAACAACTACAGTCCTAAAGTGGGCGGAGCTTGTAAATTTTTTTAAATAAAATAATAAATTGCATCATATGCTCTTTCATATGAGCCATCACCCATGAAGATTGGTTGTGTTTTAGAGAAGTTATTACACTTTGAAGTTTTTCATCCCAACAACAACAACAACAACAACAAGAACAAGAACAGCCCCTGAGAATGAAAATGTTGAATAACTTTTTTGAAACTCAACCAATTGGTCTGAAAATTGGAGAGATGGTACTTCTCGACACGGGCTTTCCAACGGTATAAACGGTTTTATTATAGCTCATGGCATTCTGCCGTTATTCTAATTTCAATTATCGAATTTCCGCATTTAGGTGTCTCTGACCATATTATGGGTGGGACGCTTGCGCCCTCCCTCGGCAGCGAGGGATGGCGCTGGCGCGCCCACCCGATTGCCCATTTTGAGGGGGGTATTTCGAGGGGGGGTATTTCGAGGAAATACGGTATACTAATCTATATTGTTTTCGTCGGCTTTTTACCGGCCGTACTTATACCTTTTATATACAATCATTCAATTATTTTGCAAAAATTTAACCAACAGTAAACACAATGAACTTCATTACCATCAAACGGGAATGTAGAAAAATCGTGAACAAGGTGTAATACAAGATAACACTGAGTTGAGTTGTCTTGGTGCACTTCGGCACCAGTTTCATTGTTGTCTGCCAGGAGTGGCAATGGTTTTTATGAATTTTTATATTGGAGGTATGCCTTATATTGAGGTATGCATTATATTGAAGGTAATACGGTCAGTATAGGGTATATGCCCAAAGAGTACAGTGTTCGAAATTGACTCAACTATTATACAAAGACACACAACAAAAAATGGGTGCGTCAATGCACGATGAAGCATTGAGCAGTGTCTTCACGCCAACACTTTCCAACGCTGCAACAAGAACACTAAAACTTCCGCGCACATAATCTTTGTGAAGACATGTGCCTATTTATTGCGACTTCACGCTTCACGCTTCTTAATGGCGCTGACACACCAATGTGCAGAATGGTGAAGCGTGTGGAAGCGCCAGCATTGTGGACACACAAGCCAGTTTTCATGGTTATTTTCACAACTCGTTCAATAACTGAATGGCCACGCGAACGCTGATTGACGCTCCCACCATCCCGGAACTGAGCACTTAGACTCAGCGCACTAGTATTGGGATGCAATTATTACCGTATTTCCTCAAAATACCCCCCCCCCTCGAAATACCCACCCCCCCTCGTTCTACACCCCCCTCTCGGGACCACTATGAAACAATCACCCCCCCCCCCAAATTGAGTGTAAAGGGAACGTACATGACAATAACTGTAGTTTGTGTTCTGTGTACTGCAGAACACACGTTAAAACAATGTCGGTGTCACGTTAGAACAGAGTTGTTAAAAGGTACGTACATTTACTCGAAAAATACGCGTACGCGAGTACGCAGTAAATACGTTTACATATACTTTTAGAAAAAGTAACGTACTCGCGTGTACGCGTACATTTTTGAAGCATACGCGTAAATAAAATGTATTTCTGAGAATGCAATGTGGGACATATTTGTATCTATAAGGTGTCTACACTGCAATGTACTCTTTGAAATTTCTTCGAACCCCCCCCCCCCTCCCCCGGGCCGGGGGTTGATTCTTTCACAGTGAAAATTTTGAGTGCGGTTAAACAAGAACGGGTATTTCGAGGGGGGTTATTATTTCGCCAGAATTTTTTTCAAACTATCAGTACTAATTCATTGTTAGTAACATACGCCGAGGTAGAAAAATGCAACAATAAGCACCATGTACCTATATAAATATAAGAGTCTATAGACTTATATACCTGAGTATGTAAATAGAGATCATATAAACGCCGTTCTAGCGTGACGCAGTCATTGTTTTAACGTGTTTTTAATGTGTCCTGCATTTCACAGAACACAAACTGAAAGTTTTGATATTTACATTCTCGTTACACTCAATTTTGGGGGGTGGGGTTCGATGGGGGTCTATAAGGTAATTCGTAGTGGCCAAAAACGGGGGGGGGGGGGTTAAATATTCGAAAACCTACCCAGCTCTACGTATTCTATGAAGAAAAGTGCTCACTTTTGCATTTTACTGGGAAAAAATTTGTACTCACATTTACGCGTGCGTACGAGTAAAAAAAAAGTATTTTACGTTTTCTATACTTTGTGATGAGTAAAAAAAAAACTTTACGTTTACATATACTTTAAAAAAAAGTTCAGTAATTCTAACAACTCTGCGTTAGAACAGTGTTTATACCATCTACATACTAATATTAGTCTACAGAACCTTATAAATGGTGGTTTTTGTTGCATTTTTCGACGTCTGCGTACGTTTCAGACGACAATTTCGTACTGGGATTTCAAAAAATTTCTTGTGAAATAATACCCCCCTCGAAATACCCCCCTCGTTCTACCCCCTCTCGAGACCACTATGAAACAATCACCCCCCGGGGGGTATTTTGAGGAAATACGGTAGTTTACAGAAATGATCAGTCCATGAACTACTGTTTAGAGAGATTGACAAAATTTCAATCGAGTTTTCAAATGGTGTGTGGCGCCATTATGTGGCACTGTCTTCCATCATTTTGAAGAACATGGTGAAGCTAGGTGAAGCGTGTGGAAGACAGTTGACCCAGTTCAGTGGAAGTGTGCCACTTCACGCGCATCCATCCAGCCCGCTTCCATGCGCTTCACAAACCCATTTGACATGTAACATATGAGGGGTGTGCTTCTAAAAGTACCAATCTACAAATTTTTCAAATTTGAGTTAGAACCATTTTTGGGGTCCCCATAAAAACGCGCTTCAAAATATATATTATATTCAATTTTGAGCATTTCAATTTTGACAAAATTCAAATTCAATTCAATTCAATTTTGAAAAAGGGGGGTCGAAAAATGCAAAAATAGCCAAATACAGTTAATGTAATTTAAGTACCGATCTACAAGCTTCTTCAGCTTTTGTATCTTTAAAAGTACTGATCTACACACTTTTTCAAAAGTGTACTTTTAAAGGTACATCATCATTTTTTGTGCTTCTAAAAGTATCGATGTTAGATTGTCACTTTTCAGCACAAATACTCATTTTGTGCTTTTTTATTATGGGTAAAAGTACCAATCTACATCTATCTGATTTTGTGCTTTTAAAGGTAGCGATCTTCATGCGCTTCACAAATTGTACCATTCAAAGTACTGATCAAAATACCCCCAGGGGGTTTATTTTTTCTCCAGACAAAATTTGAGGGGGGATAATTCGGGGGGGGGGGGGGGTATTCAGGTGGTCTATTATTTCGCCAGAAAATTTTGGAAATTCCCCAAACTCAGATGTAGAAAAATCTAACAATTATGTATATGTGTTTATAGGCATATATTTATAACTGTATATACCTACACATAAATCCTTCCCTAATGTCACTCAATCATCGGTTTTAACATGTGTTCTGCATTGTACAGAACCAGATTGTACAAACTGCGGTATTTGTCATGTACGTTCTCTTTACACTCAAGTTTAGGGGGCGGGGGGTATTTCAGGGGGGGGGGGGTTGTTTCCTCAGCCAAATTTTTGGGGGTATTTTGAGGGGGAGGTTCATTCAAGGAGGGGGTTTATTCGAGGTAATACGGTAGCTAGTTACACATGTGTCACCCAAAGACTATAACATGCATAACAATAACCAACAATATACCCCAGATACCCATACTCAAAATACGCATACCATGTGTGTGGGAATTGCTCGTCTCTTGACCCCATCGGGCGTGGTGTGCGTCACAGTCATGTCGTAGACCCTTAGGAACTCCCCTTTGAGGGCGTGCCCCGACGTTCGCACATGCGCGTAGGGGTACGGGCGAAATTTCTCTCTTTCCATTTTAGGGTCGACGCCCCTCTTTTCCCAGATCCGCTCCAAAACTGTGTCTTCTATGAATATGCCAATATTGCACCCAGTGTCGATGTGTCCCTCGATGGGGATGTCCATGAACTCGATAGTTGCCATGGGGTCATTTCCGTGTGTCCTCTGGCAGCTGTCTCTGGCCATCTCGACTCGTGACGACCCGGGGCACCATAAATCGAGATCTTCTGCTTTCTGACGGTCCTCTTCCCAGGACCAATCTTCATCATCACTGTTGTCTGCTTGATTCTGTGTGGATCGGCTTGCTTGTTCATCTTCTTTGTTGAGCGTGATCCCCATTTCTTGGCATTTTTGCTTCATGTTTTGTTTGGCGTCCTCCTCGGTTTTGCTCTGTCGGGAGAGGGCTTGCTTGATTCGCTGTGCTCGATCTTGTTGGAACTCTTTTGATTTTGAGTCGACAAAACAGCGGGCTCGGTCGTGGGGCATGGGCCTTTTGTGCAGGTGATGTGTGCACCACGGGCCTCGGTGAGCCCCTGTATCGAAGGCTGCTCTGACCTCCCCCTCCTCATTTTCATCTGGTTCGGTTGTTGTCAGTGCGCGTGTGTTGTTTCGCCATTGGTTCTGATCTCTATATCTTGAATTCTGATTGTCTCTTTTGGCTGCCCGTACTCTCTGGACCTCGATTCGAGCGGCGTCCATTTTGGTGATCGCCAGGTCCAATGTGCAACACCCCTCTTGCCATCGCTCCTTCCACATGTACCAGCACGTCATGGGCACGATTTTCGGTGTCTCCGTGAACAATTTGTCTCCGATCATGCGCTCTCGTTCCTCGTCGGACATTGTCTCGCTGACGTGATGAAAATTGGCACAGAGCCGGGTATGTAGTTCCGAGACGGATTCGTCTGTTTTGGCTGTGATGCTATACCAGTCCGCGACACAATACGTGCGGTGGTCGGTCTGGTAAATCTGCGTCAGCTTGTCCAGCACGTACAGGATGTTGTGCTGTTTTCCGATTCTGATCGCTTTGTAGCGCTGTTGAGCTTCCCCGATCAGACACTGATTGAAAATGTTTGTCCAATACAGCTGCTGGTGCGAGTCCGGCACTGCTAATGCTTGCAGGGTGATCACGTGGAGCCAGTATTTAAATGGTCCCGAGCTTCCTGAGGGGTCTCCATCAAATTTTGTTTGTTTTCCCGCGGCGGACGCGACTTGACCTGCCCCCATTTTGTCCCTGCTCGACATTTGTTGTAGCGCGTCCCGTAGTGGCTGCAAGTTGTCGGCCGGGCACGTGGCGAAAGTCTCGATGTATTGCACAATTCGCTCGATCAGGGACCCCCTGCTCAGTGCCGCCATCCTCTGGTCGGTGGATGCGTGGCTCCGATCCAGTGGCTCGGGTGGTTGCTTGGTGTCGATTGCGCTGTGGTCTGGGCGGCCTGTTCTGGCGCCCCTGGGTACTATGATTGGCGAGCTCTGTAATTGCTGGTGAGTGAATTGCTCCGCCAATCGTCGAATTTCCATTTGCAGGTCTGTTCGTTGCTGCCTTAGGTTGAGTTCCATGCGCTGTTCCATTTTGAGTTCCAGTCTCTGTACGATCTCGTCCAATGTGGTGCTCACTGGCGGTGATCCACTTGTGGCTGCTGGTGGCGTGTGCGTGCTCGCGTCAGGGTCCTCTTCTGAGTCGTCCGAGTCTTTTTCATCCGGGTTTTTTAGCGGGAACGCCGCTACCAGCCCCCCGTCGAAATACTTGTCGATCATGATGTTGATTTTCCTGGCCAGATTCGAATATCCCGCTTTGGACGGATTGGAGCACACTGGCCAGTCTGCGCTTCGGCATAAATTCAGCTGGCTGAAAACCCCCACGAGCGCGGTTTTGTTGCGGTCGCTCAGCCATTGTTTCACCTTGTCCTTCAGCAGCTCTTTCGTGATCGGCTCAGGTGGAGGCATGCTGAGTGTCCGGTTTCTTCGGTATGTCGCTCGGCTGCTGCCGGTTTTGTACCGCGGGCCCTGTCTCTGCGGGTGGCGGCTCTCGAGCTCTCGCAGCGTTTGACTGCTGCCGATGCTCCTTCTCCGGGTGATCCACTCGCTTTGTCGATCTGCCCGGACGCGGGGGCGCGTGGTCGCGGTTCCAGGTGCCCCTCGCCGAGTCGTTTCCACTGCTTTGGATTTATGTCGATCGTACAGTCACCATGTGGCGCTCCTTTGAGCGGTCGCTGAGTGGCGCGGTGAGTGGCGAGCGATCAGCTGCGATGCTCAGCCGCCAGCGGTGGTGCTCAGCTGCTCGTGGAATGGATGAGCGACACGAGCGGCTGGAGTCCGAGCGCCAAGTAGAACTGAGTGACGTGAGCGCCGCCGATCCAAGTCCAAGTCGATGACGCGGTGAGCGGCGCTGAGTCGACGCCGAGCACCAGAGTCCAAATGGGCGGAGCGCGCTGCTGACCACTGTCCACTCGACTGGGTGTTTTTACTGGGTTGACAGCTCGAATCGATCCAAACATTCCATTTTATTCATTTTATTTCATGAATAGCGTGATAAAGACTGATTTGATACCAAATAGGCACGCGTATAAATACCCGATATCATGCGTTGGGCGCCAACGCCGAGACAATCATGCATGCGTTAATCAGACATTATAAACTCCTAATCAGCGCTTGAAAATCGATAGTAACGAAAATGGCACCTAGCCAACAATACTCATGTGTGGGAATTGCATACTCCAAACTTTGAATTGTGATTATCTCAAAATCGTTTTTTTTGTAGATCAGTACTTTTAGAAGCACACCCTTCATATGTAAACTACCTATAGACTCACTCAAATCGGATTATGTAGTTTGAATTGTTTTTCCACGATTCCATTGGCAGGAAACTGCTACCCAGCGCGTCGAATGCACTTCCAACCTGCAGACACATTGGAATTAAAGCATCTATTCAAAATTTGAAAAAAAATTTAGAATTATTTGCAAAATGTCTGAATACACATTAACACACACACACACACACACATATATTACATACACATGTCTGCATTTACTCAATCTGGAATTCTTTATACATTTTTGCTTTCAGAAATACTGGTATTGAAACAACTCTAATTTACAGATTGAATTTACACATGACTAGGGTTGGTTTTAGTAAAATTCTTTTTACTAAAATTTTAATAAAATTCTATAAAAATTGTATTTTATTTTTATTTTACATTCAATGTTCCATTTTATTTTTATTTTATTCTTCAATCTTCCATTTTTTTATTTATATTTTTCTTTTCTTTTTTAGTTTGTGACCATGATTGGTTTTTGTAAAATTATTTTTACTAAATTTGTAGTAACATTGTATAAATATTGTATTTTATTTTAATTTTATTCATGTTTCATTTTATTTTATTTTATGCGTCAATTTTCCATTTTATTTTAATTTTATTTTTTTCTGAGATTTTGCCAACCCTGCACATGAGTTTAAAATCAATAAGTGACTAGGTAATGTTTTCAAAATAAATTAATAAAACAGCCACCAACTTTGAGTGCAAATATGGTAGAAATATACCATATATCCTCAAATAAGTCCCTGAGGGATTTTTGTCCCAATTTATTGACAGTAGTAGAGTGCAGTAGAAAGCGAATAACTCACCCAGATGCTGAGCACTTTGTCAGGCAGGTGCAGCTCTGTTGGGTCCCATGTCATGGTTGCATGAAGTTTGTTCATACCTGAGGTAGATAAATAAAATGTTTTTTACGTTTTCTGTACTCAAGCGTGAGTAAACAAGTATTTTACAAATACTTTGAGAAAAGTAGAGTAATCTTCACAAGTGTGCTTCTCACCCGTTTTGCCCGGCTTGCCAGTGCGGTCCCAGATGGCGCACAACTTTGTGCCGACTCGTTGAAACGACTGGAAGTGCTCTATGCAGGCGCCTTTGCGAGCGCCGCCAGTGCCGGTTGTCCGCTCGCAAGTGCAGCCGGACATCGCCTCTAGCAGAACGGCAGCGCTCTGCGCACGTGATGCCGTCACTAGCGATGGAAAGAAGTTATGGCGCTGGCGCTGGCGCTGGCGCTTTTGGCGTATGGCGCTGTTTTGCTGTGGAGCCATTGCCGCTTGGCGCTGCACCCATAAAACGCGTGAATCGCCACAAGCGCCATAGCGATTTGCGAACCCCAGCACCAAGCGCCAATGGCTCCACAGCAAAGTGGCACCAAGCCCCATTGCGATTTTTTGGCGCTTTTGGCGCTTGGCCCCAAAGTCTAAAAGTGTGATGCATCATGAAGCGTCGTGAAGTGTATTCATGGTGCACTTCATGAAGCTAATTGGCGCTCCCCGGTGCTTCACCAAATTCAGCGTAAAGACACTTCCCATCGCAGACGTACTTTAGGAAACTGCGTTGATATCAGTTTGATGCGTGGTGATCTGTGTCAGCTTAAGGAAGCCCGCTACACAAAATTTAAAGCATCGTGATGATAGGTGAAGTGTGTGGTAGACACTTCACCAAAAATTTCGTGAACCGTGCGGAAGTGTGCAGAAGCGTCTTCATAGAGGCCTCTTCACGCGCATCCGGATAACTGTCCCAAACGGATAAAAGACCCTGAAAAGGTAAAAGACCCTGTAAAACGACGGGTGTCATGTAAAATACCCTGTAAAATGTCATGTATCATGTAAAATACCCAGTAAAGTGTCATGTGTATCCAGATCTCATTGTATCGTATCCAAATCTTTCGTTTTTGTAATCAAATATCCAATTTGGACATTCTACAATAAGATTTGCATACACATTTTGAAGGGTCTTTTACAATTCACAGTTATTTTATAGGGTGTGTGAGGTATTTTACAGAACCCTGCACACTCAACGATGGGTAAGTTCTCCAAAAAAAAAACTTTCTGTGTTTTGAGTTTTTCAAAAATGAATACCTGTGTTTTGAGTTTTTTTCTTGAAAAAAACTTAAGTAACTCTGTTTTTATTTCTGTGTTTTTTGTAAAAACTCGAGTTTTTTTAGTTTTTTTTCTAAAAAACTTGAGTTTTTTCCAAAAAATTCGAGTTTTCCCAATTTTTTTTCTCGATTTACAGCATTTCGATCTGGAAACAGTGGTTTTGTTATAAAATATTGGTTTTACACATGTTTTAACCCCACATAACATTTGTGTATTCATTCAAGTGTCAAAAAAGTCCAGAAAAATGTCCACAATGAGGACATCAACATCACAACACCAGCAACAAAATGCCCAGAAACGACAATTTACGCAGTACTCCAAACTTCTTCAATGGATGTGCACTGTATGGAAGACTACGGAATCGATTTGAACTACAACTATCATATTACCTAGAAATACCCCCATGGACATTATTATTTCGTCAGAAAGTATTGTGAGGATCATAGAAAAAACAGGCATTTACGTACCCAAAACAGGTTATAAATGCTTACAAACGGGATATATTTGAAATTAACATCAGTAGTCAGCTACACAACCTAGTACAGTCTATGTGTATTTAGCTGCGATGCAAATTAGCAGTAATAAATACATCATGTACATTGGATACATGATGTACATCATCCCGGAGGGGGGTATTTCGAGGGGGGCGGGGCTTATAATTTCACCAGTCCATTTTGAGGGGAGTTAATTCAAGGGGGGGGGGGTTTATTCAAGGTAATAAGGTATACTTAAATGTCAAAACTTAAATTGTCAAATCCACCATGAGATGTGCATGCCATCTTTAATTTCTTTTTTTGTACCATTATAAAATATGAATACATAATGTACATATTTACATACTATAGATGCTTATCTTATCTTGTTTAGTTTAACTGAATTAATGTGCATTCAACCACTTCGCTGAAAAAAACACAAAAACTCAAAAAACTTTTCTGTGTTTCCGTGTTTCTGTGTTTCTGTGTTCTCCAAAAAAAACTCATTTGAGTTTTGAGTTTTTCAAAATTTATGAGTTTCCGTGTTTCTGTGTAAAACAAAAACACAGAAACTCAATGAGTTTCTGTGTTCAATTTCTGTGTTTTTTCCATCGTTGTGCACACTTCCACACGCTTCACAAACCCATTTTTGCCATGATGTAAGCGAACAGACCCGGTGATCCCCGCCCTCGCTGCAGATCATCACCGAGGGAGTCTCGAAGACTGGATCGATGTCGTAGTGGAACTGAATGTTCTTGGTCTGCAGCGTGTTCACGAACAGCCAGCACGTGGACGCGATGAACATGGGCACGAGCAGCACCAGCAGCAAGGCGCACAAGGCCACCGACACTCGCGCATCTGTGCCCCCTGGGGCAGTCCCAGACCCTGTAAAAGAGCCTGTCAAATGTCCTGTGTCATGAAAGAGACTCTGGAATGTGTCGTGTGTATCCAAATGTTTCTCCATAGCATCCAAACCTTTTTTTGTATCCATATCTTACGTTTGGACATAAATTGGATACAAAAACATAAGATTTGGAACCATAGAATAAGATTTGGATACACATGACACTTTACAGGGTCGTTTACATGACACTTATTATTTAGAAAGGTCTTTTACAGGGTGTGGGACTGCCACCTGATGATGCCTCGAGATTTTGTCCCGCGGCACTCCTTCCAGCCACCTCTTTGTCTGCTTGATCAGCCTGTGACTTTTAATACACCTTTTATTTGTTCACCAAACCTCAATGCATACATACCTTATTTTTCCCGAAATACCCCCTTGGATACCTCCCTCAAAATACCCCCCTTGTACACCCCCCTCGAAATACCCCCAGGTCTTCTGGCTGAGCAAACATCCCCCCCCCCCCTCGAAATATGTACGTCTGGAATAAGGTCCGTCATATATTTATGCAAGGTACATGATGTATCTATTGCAGCCATTTTGCATAAAAAATAGCCCCCCTCAAATAGGCCCCCGTCGACCCCCCACTCTGAAAAAATAACGTCGTTGGGAACGTCTTAGAATTACCCCCCCTTCAAAAACAACCCCGGGAGTAGTGATGGAAAAAGCGCCAGGACTTTGGCGCCAAGCGCCAAAAGCGCCATGGCGCTTTTCCGAACCCCAGCGCCAAGCGCCAATGGCGCCAGAGCAAAATGGCGCCAAGCGCCAAAAGCGCCATGGCGCTTTTCTAGACCATGGCGCCAAGCGCCAATGGCGCCAGAGGACATTGGCGCCAAGCGCCAATAGCGCCAGCGCCAAAAATTTTTTGCTTCTCATATAGGTATACAGCCATGCTGATGCACTGCTATTGATTTGTTTTTTGGCGCATACAAGTCAACTGCAGTCACTTTTGTTCTTTTTGTATAGCACACCATCTGTAAAAAGTGCTAAGATTTTTAAGGTGTTTTTTAAAATTACTTTTAGAATTTAGTTTTTTTTTCCCCAAAAATAATTTTCAAATGAAGTTTTCCATTTTTTTTTGGGAGTACTTTCGATTTTTCTACAAGAATATTGCAGTTTCGATTTTGCTAGTCACTTTTGAACATAGGATTTTTAGGTTTCAAATTTTGGATTGCAATTGTTGGAATGGCTTCAGAAAGTGATTCCACACCCTGTAAAATCAAGTGTCAAATGTCAAGAAGTAAATGTGATGTAAAATGTCAATCAAAATAAAAAAGAAAAAATTTTGACTGAACTTTTGACATTTTGCATGACACTTAACAAAGTTGTATTTATGAAATATTGGATGATGTTTATTACTCAACTTCACACTTTTCAGGGTCCTTTGACCCTGCTCAAACAAAACTGCAAGGAACGAGCTCAGTATAGCGATTGAGCTAAAACCTATGTGAAGAGTGTTACGAGTCCGATGAATAGTCACATAAAGTCTTACATAATTCTGATTAGATGGGACAAATGTAGAATACCCATGCAATCACAAGCAAATTTTTATAAAGTAATCCAGAATAGGGTACCGTATTACCTCGAATTATCCCCCCCTTGAATTAACCCCCCCCCCTCGAATTTACCCCCCCCCCCCTCAAAATGGGCTGGGGAAATAATAAACCCCCCCCCTCGAAATACCCCCCCCTCCGGAATGATGTACATCATGTATGCAATGTACATGATGTATTTTTACTACTAATTTGCATTGCACATTCACTTATACGCTCATTTGTGTACAGATGTACGTCTATAGCGCCAATATGACCTATTTTCTCACGTTTTTTACCGTTTTTGTGTACGAAAAAGCGTATTCTTCATTATGAAGTTCACAAAAATTTCTGACGAAATAATAAAAAAAACCCTCGAATTAACCCCCCCTCGAATTAACCCCCCTCAAATTTTGCTGGCGAAATAATAAACCCCCATGGGGGTATTTCGAGGTAATACGGTATATTGATCTGGGAATACACTGACAGTAGCACATATACTTATGTAAATTATACTTAACAGGTCTTTCTGCATAAAATAATGATGAATTTGAGTTAACTTCTTGGCGCTTTATTGGCGCTTTTTAAAACACTAGCGCCAAGCGCCAATGGCGCCACGGCGTCATAGCGCCAGGCGCCAAAAGCGCCATGGCGCTTTTCCAAACCCCAGCGCCAAGCGCCAATGGCGCCACAGCAAAAAGGCGCCAAGCGCCAAAAGCGCCATGGCGCTTTTTGCTTTGGCGCTAGCGCCAGGCGCCAGCGCCATGGCGCTTTTCCATCACTACCCCGGAACCCACAAAACAACACAGATCCCTCAATTTCACAATTCATAATAACAATAGACAAACTTTTCCTCCTCAAATTGTCCAACAACCGCCTGCAGTCGCGCATGCCGGTCTCGATGTGCGTATCGATC
>CAXIWS010000116.1:0-16553 GCA_964036195.1 Sphaerolaimus hirsutus
CCATTTTGCAGGGCATTTTACATAACTTTTGACACTTTACATGACATTTGACATTTTACAGGGTCCGGGACTGCCCCCAGCGCACCGTGCCGCTGCAGTCAGTGCACGCGCACATCGTAGCGCCAGGACTCACCACCAACGTCAACTTGCATGCTATGAATGTGAGATCTGGGACCAATTCCGAAGATGGAGAAGTGAAATGGGAAGTAAAATAGAAAGTGAGAAGTGAAATGGGTAGTGAGAAGTGAAATGGGAAGTAAAATAGAAAGTGAGAAGTTAAAGTGAAGTGAGAAGTGAAGTGCAATGAGAAGTGAAATGCGAGGTGAAATGTGAACTAAAAAGTGAAGTCGAATAGTTTTTGAATAGGGTAACATTCAATCACAAAATTCCGACGCAAGCGAAAAATCGGCTATAAAAATGTAAAAGGATTGGTAAAAACATTTTTTATTCACATGGGATACAGTAGATTTCATGTTAGAGCTTGCCATCACTGGACTATAAGCCGTTTCCCTGGCACTCTCCCATCGCTACACTTTAAACCAGTCCAAACGACAAAACTCCATAAAACCCAGCGAACGCGCGCCGCCGGGTCCACGTTGGCCTCGTCGACAATGTCCGCATGCACGGAGAAATACGAAACGTTTTACGTTGGCAACGTGCAGAGTCAGGAGGCCTGCGCGTTGGAAAGACACGTGACCGACGCCATCAAAGAGTGCCACTGCATACCCAGATTCGCGTATAGCACCAAAAATGGCTAGTGTTTAGAGGGGGGGGGGCTTGAATAAGACCCCAAGAGGAAATTTTTGTGTAACTGCCAAAAAATGGCATCATTATTTCTGGCCACTGGCCATCTTTTTAGGCAATAGTCGGTAGGTATTCAGATTAGGGTTGGTTAAAAATCGATCATTAAAAAAATCGCTGAAAAACCGAGTGCCAACCCTAGCGCCTGGCGCAGGAGCATCTTTTGTATTTCATCTTCATGAATGGTATTTATGTCATCGCTCAGCGTGCTCACGAAAAGCGTGCGACATTACTTCTGCTAATACGACAAAGTTTTCATGTACCTTTCAGGTAGATTTTTTTGAGAAAGTACATTTATAAAGAGTTTATCATTTATCGGCACCGAGGTATCGAAATAAGTCCAATCTCAAATTTCTCAGATTCAATACCATGGTGCACTGTGGAGCAACACAGACAATGCGTGCGGGATGTAAACGCACCCACTTTGAACGGTTGCAAGGAAAAGTGCACAGGTACTAGGACGTATCGGTCTGTTTCGGTTCGAAAAAGTGTTTTATGAATTTTGCGTTCGTAAGATTGATGAATTTTGTTTCGCTTTTCGTCTAGCATAACAAATTGATAACAAATTGAGGGTATACTCGGCAGACACGATACTCTACAAACAGATAGGAGTTATGTCTTCGGCTGGCAGACGGCCAGCCGAGAACTTATTGAAGGCGTGATGATGACGACGTGATGGCGAGAGATGATGGTGGCGACGAAAGTGATCACGTCATGATGGAGTGTTTCCTGCCAAAAAATGTACGGCGTAATGTCATCCGAGTATAACGTATACTTCGTTAAATGAGTTGATAGAAACATGCTTGCAAATTTTGACGAAACAATAATTCCTCACTTGAATAATTCCCCCTCGAATAGTCCCCCCTTAAAAAGTCTGACAAAATAAGTCCCAGGGGAATTATTCAACCAAATCTGGAACATTCACGTTTCAGCTCAGTGATGGCCACCAATGAACTGCCGGACCTTTTGACTAGCATCAAGCGTTACAGTTTCCAGATAGAGGGCAATTTAGCTGCACTCGACGCAGTTTGTTTTCTTTTCGAATTTTCACATTTTTTTGTAAATTCGGATTTTCTAACAATTCAAAACACTCGCGACGCTATCAGGTATCCCATGGGCAGGGTCATTTAAATGAAGAAAATACACAGACGGTTGTAAAATCTGGCTCAGGCTCAGCAAATAGAAAAAGCTCGAGTGCAAAACGACTGATGTCAGGTAGGTATAAATTGATGATATTTTTATAAATAGGCACAAATGTGTTCAGAAAAAATTGTGGATTTCTATCACAGCATGTCAACTTCGAGCAAATTTACCAGGAACAATTCTTGAGAAACAGAAGACGATTTTTACACTCTGTTTCCATTTGAAAACTTCCAAAAATTCACAATGTTTTTAAATTTTGATTTTTTTGTTCATAGTCATTCAAAGCATGGGAATTGATGAAATTTCAAATAGTACCACTGCAAAACTTTTTCAGTAAATCTGTTTTTATTTGTTTATTTTGGTGAAAGCTCAAAACTTTTCTTTGTGCTCGCACAAAAGCAGTGCTTCAATGGTGGTTTTCCCATCGCAAAAAAATCTGAGCTACTCAATGAGTTTCTATGTTTAATATGTGTGTTTTGCCACCGTTTTTTGAGTTTCATTTTGAGTTTGCCTTTTAATCGCCAGAATGGAGACAAAAAGCTCCCTAATTACTCCAATTCGAGTTGACATCTATTAGTAAACTAGCGTGTGAGCTCTAAGTCTATCTTACATCATCAGCTCTAAGATTACAATCTGCAGGGTGTACAAAGGATATATTGTCCCAAAGCAGCTATGAAAGGATGGTCAAAAGGTTCCATTCTGCACTGGAGGTTCGCTCCAGGGTAGTAGCAAAGTACTCAAAGCCACTTTTTAAAATGGTGGAAGAAATGAAGAGGGCCCATGAAGAGTTTGTTTTTGGTTGTTGTTGTTTTTTGAAAAAATTGCCATTCGGCTATCCCATAGTGAGCTTTTTAACGCGGTTGGATAACGTTGAACATAGTGATAGGATAGAGTAGGACACGCAGTGGGAACGAAATATTTCCTGAAGGCTGAAATATTTCCTATATTAGGCCATTTGCAAAACTTTTAAGACTGTTAAAAATTTGGTGGTGTGTGGTCGCCAGATGGCGCATTTTTCAGCGTTTATGTTTTGCTGTCTAAGATTCAGACTTCATTATCAGACAAAAAAGGCTTTCAACAACGCAACTTTCAAAACTTGACACATATTTCACCCGCAGGCTAGAATTGCTTGATCTCGCACCAACGCAAACCCGATACACACCACTTCTCCGTTTGCTAAGGAGCAAGGCACCTTGCATGGTGAATTTGAATGCCCAAATCCGAGTAAATAGTAATAAGGAAAAGTCAGTGCCAAAGGATCCATTTAATGGGTCGGATTTAATGCCTGCACAATCTGAAGCGATCGGTGCGGATTTTAATTAGTCCGACGATTTTTTGGGCAACCCGATTACTGAAATTACTGTATACG
Organism: Sphaerolaimus hirsutus; assembly: GCA_964036195.1. NCBI lineage: Eukaryota > Metazoa > Nematoda > Chromadorea > Monhysterida > Sphaerolaimidae > Sphaerolaimus > Sphaerolaimus hirsutus. The sequence continues at coordinate 3,314 of CAXIWS010000116.1, forward strand.
CTGTCTGCAGTGGCTAGCGTCAGGGGCCCGACCCGCACCCTGTAAAATGTCATGGCAAACGTAGGGATGGCTAAGGGTTTTTTAAAAAAAATTTCAAAGCGCAAAGCCGCCAGCATTTAAAATTTTAAATTGTAGAGCGCTGGTAAATTGTTTCCTCCAGAATTTTGAAATATTTTGGTTAGGTTTGGTTTGGTTTCATCAACTTTTCACCTGCCCTTCTATTGGAGGTGCCAGTCTATTGAAGGTATATTCACCAATTTTTCATTTTTTATATGTACTGGGTCATTTAAAAAGTGCTTTTCCATCCGCAGTGAAAGTAAAGTTTCACTGTGACATTTACATTTTGCGCGACACCGTATGTAAATACAGAGTGCACTCCTGGCCCCAGTCAACATCCACCCAGATCATGTTTGGATTCAGATAATATCACGTTTTTACAAAATAAATCGGGCTGCCCGAAAAAAATGTCGGGCTAATTAAATCTCGCGCCCGACGGCGGATCGCAAGACGCTTTCGACGTCTTGGTGTTCGATATACCGTCCAGAGAATTGTTGATGAAATGGATGACGTTGCTTCACGATGACGTTAGCGTCAATTTGAATCAAACCGAACAGCATCTCGACGCTTTGAACAGGGCGGCAGGTATAGTATTTATACATCATATACCGTATTTGCTTTAATAATCCCCCTGGGGGATTATTATTTCGTCAGACTTTTTTGAGGGGGGAACTATTCAAGGGGGAATTATTATTTCGTTAAAATTTTCAGGCATGTTTCTACCAACTCATTTCTGTAAAAATTGGGCACAACAAATTGATAAAATCTCTTAAGGAGGGATTATTCAAATGGAATTATTACTTCCTCACTCATCTTATAGGGGGGAATTATTTGAGACAGGGAATTATTCAAGGGGGAACTATTCAAGCAAATACGGTAGCTACTTTATCGTGCATTTTCAAGTTTTTTTCTAAAAGTAAATAGCCATACAGTCGAACAAACATTACAATATTTTTTCACTGCTATCATGTGTGATATTTACTTTCAGACTTAGAAATAGATGTTTTGTTCACTATGAAACACTAAAAATAATCGAAAAAAATGCTGTGGCGTGTGTGCTCTACAATAAATAAATACACCATCAGAAAATTACACATCACTGTAAAAACTCCACACACAAAAATGTGGAGTTTTTGGATTCAAAATCGGTGCTTTATGGTGCTAACAATCGACAAATTTTGGTATTTGACAGACGCCGAAATGTGAAATGTGTAAAAAATTAAAACTGGCAATAAACGTGACCAGAAATAGTACAGGATTTAAGTGTTTGGACACAAACTAGTCTATGCGTGGCTGCGATGCAAATTGGGAACAATTTACACATCATGTGCATTGCATACATTTTTGAACCTTTATTTTACCTTTGTACATTTTATACATGCATACCTTATTCCAGACCAAGGGGTATTTTGAGGGGGGTTCATTCGAGGGGGTACACAGTACTACTTAAAAAGAAACCCACTAGAAACCCACATTTGGTGTCAAATAATACGCACGCCACAGCATAATCGTTTGCAGATTATCATAACACTGCAGACCAAGTGAAGCGACACTACGACACATTGCAGCAGTACTTTGATCCCAGCTTTTATAAGGCAGAGGTATTGTGTCAATCTGTGGGCTAGTAAAAAACGGTTGCACTATTTAGAATACAAATTGATTGCAATGGTCATTTTACATTTAAAATGAGTCTTTAAACGCTATTTAAAAGAAGTCAGTTTCAAACCATCAGCCATTTTTCTAATGAATACCCTAAATCATAGAATAAGACCCCAGGGGTCATTTTTTCTTCAGACTTTTTAAAAGCCCAGTTATTCAAGGGGGGGGGGGGAGTTATTCTTGGGGTGGTTGGAGTTTTGAGGGTGGTGAACTTAGATAACACCCTGCGATTGAGAAATTATCGCAACGCACATGCACGCTGGCTGCAGGCCCGGTACAACATGCTAAAAATATGGGAAGGAATCCGATGCATGGACTGCAACAAAGCCGAGGGTGGCACGTTGCTGACGGCAAAACATATGCTGGTCACTTGTATGCCACATAGGCATGAAATGCTTGGCCTCACACAAAAACAGGGGTCTAATTGCCGATGTCGCATTTCGGCTTCGGCGAATGTCGGTGCGACAGCCAAATTACATTGGCTAACAGCGGAAGAAAGATGTCACCAACATCGCGAGGTGATTTTGCAGTTTATAACAAAGCGAATAAATCACTGCACATGGCAGTGCATGCGCGCCGCTAACAGCGCCCAGCCCCTAACGTAATGGGCCAAATTGAGTGCTACACATGCACTCAGTTGAAATTCAACGCATCTACACCGCGCCGGCTGTTCGATACATCAACACTCCTTGCGGACTACAGTGGACATTGTCCTGTGATTTTGTGCATTTGTAATTAAATTTTGTGCATTTGTCATTGTATCATTTCGTGTTCGTATTTATGGTACAACAGCTTTAACATAGGATCCGATGAGACTCATGTATGGTGACAATTCATTAGCAGTCTCACACAAAAATCAGAGCAAATGAGAATAAACTAAACTAAACTAAACTAACTAAACTATTCGAGGGGGGGAGTTATTTTTTCCTCATAAAACTTGAACTTACTTTATTGTATGGGTGCAATCTGTAAACTCATATAATTCAGGTATATAACATTCCAACAACCACAAAAAGATGTGTATACACTGCATACACATCATGTATCTGCTGTCGCTGCTGTAGGATAATATTATTTTGTATTTTTGTATTGTATAGTTTTCATCCAGAGGGGAAAGTTATTCAAGAGGGGGGAGTTATTCGAGGGGGGAGTTATTTTTTCCCCACCTCGCCAACAGGGGGAGTTATTCAAGGGGGAGTTATTCGAGGGTGTCTTATTCGTGGATTTGCGTTATGTAGATATTCATTAGAAAAATGGCTTGGGGTTTGGAACTGACTTCTTTTAAAAATATTTTAAAGACTATTAGAAGAGTTTTTTCGCATCAAATAGTACAGCGTGGATATTTTAGCACTAGCTCACAGATTGACACAACCAACAATGCTGTGCAGGTAAATGATTTCACAGAATAAACAAATATTGATGAATTCCACAAGAACCCATCAAACTTCTCTCGCTCTTCATTACAGAATGAACAGCCAATCTACAAAAAGATCCTCCAATTAGCACTGAATTACAAGAATCAAGTAAACATGAGTGCCTTTCCAAGAATGCACTGGGCAGTTGCCACAACCAGCTGGCATGTACAGGAGTACTATGAAGGCACACTTAATGACTATTTCACAGACATTCTGTCAAAGTTGTCCACTTTAATTCAAGGTGGTGTGGAAGAAACATATGAACCACACATCAATGTGAACAATAACACTGAGTTGTGCTTGCTGGCACTGGGCGTGTATGGTGATTGCATGAAAGAAAGTTTGGCACATGCTAAGATAAGAGTGGATAGTATGACTGCATGCCTTGCAGATCAGGTGCGGCATGGAAATCAGAGTGCAATGTATTCTTTCTGTCACTGTGAATACATGTGTAAGCATGCTGATTAGACTGAACGCTGAACAAACAATGTTACCTCATTTAAATAAAAAATGGGAAAAATTCTTCACCAATTGCACTGGTAATGCAAAGGATGTGATGATATTTTTTTTATAAAGTTAAGGATAGATATGGTAGATTTCATTATAAAGTTAAAGTGTACAGCTATAGCCCAGTAGTCATTCAATTCTGTAGCTATGAACAGAAGACAACATATTTAGCAATTTACCACATCACACTTCTGTTAATCAAATCCAATAACCCCAATCTTCAGGTAGCCCCTGAAGCGCGCAAATACCACGCAGCAGCTACAAATGCCATCAATGCATTCAAACGAGCATTTGAGGACCTAAATGAAGACCAGCTGGATTTTCTGGCTGAAGCTAACAATCATCCAAACATGCTGGCTGAAAACTTGCTCTCATTGAATGTATACTACGAGAGCATAACTGAAGAGCGTATCACCCACGAGCCCAGTTACTCACACTGGAGCCTCATGTGTGAGCTTGTTTATTGCAGTTGCATAGATCGCACTATGGCCCAGATTTTATTTGACTAGTCGCAGAACGTTGTTTAAATGCTCATGCTGAAATATTCACCATTTAGACGTTTTGTATAGGCTGTTTTTACAACAAAAGTGTAGGATACTGCAAAACCAGACCAAAGGTCCAGAGGCGAATCCTGCTAGTTGTTCGATGACGCTGCGCTCATAAGTTCACTGCCAGTTAGCTTGGACTTTTATAAACTCATAAATGGGATTTGTACGCATTTGAGTTTACAGGAATGTGCTGTCTGTCACATACAGTTGACAAAGAGTAAAGTACAGTTGACGTGTGCGGCAACATTAATGTTAATGTAAAAGTGCGCACACTAACTTTCACACGAAATTTCGAAAACTCATAAATTAGCTATAAACGTATTTCACTTTTCCACAATGAGTCTTTTTTAATTTCCGTCAACTGAAGTTGACGGACACCTCATTGTAGAAAACTCAAATGCGTTCTAAGCTGATTTGTGAGTGTCCGAAATTTCGTGTGAAAACTAGTGTACGCAGGCACATTGTAGCATATCCAATTCAACATAGTTCTGCGCGCTGAAAATTCATCACCGAAAATATCCCCTCATTTCCAGGTGATATCGGCGGTGCAATGGGTCTATTCACGGGGGCCAGCATTCTATCCATCATCGAACTGGCATGGCTGATATTTGTAGATCCGACCATTTTGAGAAGCACCGCCGGTGATTCCGCGGCCAAAGTCAAAAAAGCGTTGGCAAAGGTGAAATCCAAGGCCGTTGGAAGTGTGAAAAAGGTCTACCGTACCACCAGGGGCAAAGGTTGGTTTGGCGTTAGCTACTGGGGTCAGAAAAACAAGGGTTTTTTAGGGATTTTTTATCAGAAAGATACACAGTTTTAAAAGAAAACGTTTTGCCAATTTGGGCAAGCATGCATTTTCAATGCTACAAGTGCTTATTTTAGTTCGTGCACCTCAGCAGCTCTGCAAATGCAGTTAAATTACACCAATGCCAATAGCACCATGACGGGGTGCCTATGAATGGCGCCAGCGCCATGGCACCATTCCTTCATTCTGTAGGTACAATTTTAGGGGGAGGTTGATCTTCCGTCTATTTGCAAGTCTCCTTAAACAAACAGTCTCCATTCAAAATTCCTGGATGTGTTCATCAGCTGGCCAATAGTAAAAAAATGTCTGGTGCAGAGTAGATTAGTCGTATTTTGCACTTTGTGTTATTTAGCAGCACGCTAACAGTTACTCACACAAGGAACTGTTAAGAAAATTTGTTGCAGTATCTCCAATTAGGGGTAATCCCCAGGGGTAAAATATAATTACGTCTACTTTGTTCAAAAACTACTTTGCTATTTAGTGGATTCCATAAAGAAGATGTTATTTGAGATAAATTGCTGTTTTTCTAGGTACTTTAAACCAGCATATATTTCAAAAAAATTGCAGAGGGGGTTTACAAAACTGTTTTCCACCCCTAATTGTGTGAATTTTAAAGTCAATAGAAAAATCGTTTCAAACTTATGACTTTTCAGGCACGGGTGTTGCCCCAAGCGCAACCAACCAAGCACCACAGGAGGTAAAAATATCTGATGAGAAAAACGAAAAATATCAGGAAGACCTTGATGGAGAAGGATTCTTCATTCATCTTTGATGCATTTTATATATAAATTTTAAATTTTATATAAATGAATATGATACAACTTATTCCTGTCTATTTATTTATTGGATATATTGAAATGAAAGAAAAGTAAAGTAGTGATTGATTTTGAAAAAAGAAACGATCATTGAAGTACCCCAGCTGTCAAAGACCCAGAAAACAATCATAAAACCTTTTAGTCCAAGAATTTCGAGGGTTGAGTGATCTTTAAGCATTTTCACCCAGGCAGAAAATAAAATGGCACTATTCATTTTCCACATGGACAATGGATGATCTCGAAGGTTATGAACTTTTCTCTGAGAATGTTACAATATTTGCCAATTCCATCATTTATCTGATTGTTAATAATTACCACCACCGAGAAACTGAACTCATTTAATTAGCGAACTTATCAGGCACCGAGAAGAATGCGTTACCGGACCGGAAACCGGTTATGTGCTGCAGCCGCGCTAAGTGCAAAACATTTTTACATGTAAATAGCTAAAGTAGTATAAAGTCCATTTACGAAACAAAACGACTTATAACTCATCATCCCACACATCAGTTAAAAGCCAGGAATACGTCAGATAACACATTAAAAGCCCACCCATCACTGAGGCATATAAAATACCTCTGCACTGAATATAACCATTAAATTCCTGGCTCGATTTGATCACAAGGAACAGCCCCAAAACGCCATAAATATATACCAATATTTGCCGAATTTATCTAAAAATGATGAAAATTATTGTACAATTTCTAGTACTTTTTGTCATCTGCACCTCCTATGGAAGTTGCCAGATGCAGAATGAACCAATTATTCTTTTGCAACCAATAGGACTTCAGAATCTTATGAGGCACTATGCCAGTATGGGAATGGGCAACCAGAACTCGGTGAGTGTGAATAAATTCAAAATTGAACAGGGGTAACAAGACTTACAGGTGGGGGAAGTATTTCTATTTATTCAAACATATATTTATCACACTGTCCAGGGACGTATCCAGGATTTTTGAGCGGGGGGGGGCTGCTTGTTTACGGAGCCCGGCGAACGGGGGGGGCTCAGCCCCCCCCTAAAATTTTACCTATAAAATGAGGGAATGGCGCCATGGCGCTGGCGCCATTCGTAGGCGCCACGCCATGGCGCCATTGACGTTGGCGCTGGCGCCAAAACTCGCTTATTATGTATGTAAATACACCTATAAAAATAATAAAAATACATATAGATCGACTGGCCGGCCATTTAGTGTATTTAATACGAAATTGAGATTACAGGATCGAGTTTCTATAATACCTCTGAGATAGACGAATGCGCGCTTGCGCGCAAAAATTTTTACACCACACCTTAAAAATTGCTACCAAAAGTTGATTTTCCCCGTTTTTTCCAAGTCCGACCCTGGGAGCGGGGGGGGGCTGCCCATTTATATCCCATCTATAGTATAGCCCATTTATCATGAATTTTGCTGTCTAAAAATAAAAAAGCTTAGCGGCATGTTCTCAACCCCAATAAATTTTTTGTGACCTTAATAATTTTTCGGCTTTCCAGCTATCCTATCTAGGCACTCCAGTGCTCTACAATCGACTAAAACCTGCCACCGACCAAGGACATACCCAGGGGGGGGGGGCTGCAGCCCCCCCCCCCTTCCCGGGGTGAGACCTAAATATTCCCCGACAATGCAACTTTTCCAACATATTTTTCGATGTCTCTACAAAATTTTGCGCGCAAACGCGCAATTTCTTCCCCATGCATTGTATTTTCAGCGGATCGGTCCCTGTAAACCAATATCCTTCGAAATGAACACATTTTTGCTACTTTCGCTGTACATATTTACATACATATTAAGCGGTTCCTGGCGCTGGCGCCAACGCCAATAGCGCCATGGCGTGGCGCCTTTTTATGGCGCTAGCGCCAAAACGCCTTTCCGTCCCTATATAGGGAACAATTTTAGGGGGGGGGGCTGAGCCCCCCCCCCCGTTCGCCGGCGCCCGTAAACAAGCAGCCCCCCGCTCAAAAATCCTGGTATGCCAAATAAACGACAAATATTTAAAATACCTGGTAAAATGTGAAAGAAAATTTCACCAGGAACATTACCATAATATTTGCTAGACTTATCTAGAATCTTGCGTAATAAATTTTGATGCAAAACTGGCCCCAGCATAAAGTTATTAAATTTAAATCAACTTTGAAAAATCCCCAGGCAGCCGTCATACTGAAGCCACCAGTATCAAACGAGCGCGCGTCGCAAACACTCGAGCCATCTCTGGCCGAGAAACGTTACTTCACCGAACAATACACCAAGCGGCAAACGAACGACGCGAGGCACCTGGCGCCGAGACTGCGCGTGCCGCTGCCCTGGTGCCAATCCCAGACCCTGTAAAAAGCCCTGTAAAATGTCAAGCAAATTGTCAAAAGTCATGTAAAATGGGAATGGTCCGGCCGTAAAGTAAACCCGGCCGTAAAGAAGAGGGTGCTACTTTAGGCCGGGCATCATTACGGCAGATTTGTTTAAAGTACTGTACTTTTTTCAAAGTAAACGTAAACGTAAAGTATTTTATTTTTAGTCACACCTGAATACAGAAAACGTTAAGTACAAATTTTCTACTTTTACGCTGTGTAAAAGGTAAGTAAACGTAAATATCTGTAAATACTCGTTTTCTGTACTCGCGTACTTTCAAAAAGTACGCGAGTAACTGAGTACCGGTATTTTTTCGAGAGGAAACGTAAACGTATTTACGCAGCACTCGAGTATACGTATTTATCGAGTAAACGTAAATACGTTTGTACAACTATGCCTTACGGCAGGATTTACTTTACGGCCGGGTTTACTTTACGGCCGAGTTCTCGCCATGTAAAATGCCCGGAAAATGGCAAACGTGTTTGCCATTTTCCAAGTGATTTTACATGACTTTTGACAATTTGAATCACATTTGACATTTGACAGGTCATTTTACAGGGTCCGGGACTGCCCCCTGGACGTGGGCGAACGCGCTTTACGTTGCAGCCAAGGCACCACGTTGCAAAACGTGCGGCCACAAACGTGCGCTTACGTTTGACACGGCCGCGTGGCCGGACGATGGAGGCATGGGGAAACGCGAGGAACGCTGGGCGCCTTTGCGATGTGAGTGAGTGGGTTTTACGATTGACTTTTGGCGCGCACCGTATTTCTTCTAATAGAACGCCATACCTTTAATAGAACGGCACCTCCAATAGTAGGTAGGACAGGTAAAAAAGTTAACGAAAAAATTGAACGACTCTTTTCTACTAGAAGAAATACGATGTTGGATGGAATCAGCGCAAAGCGGCAAATGAACACAGAATAAATATTCAATTGCGCCAAGCTTAAAACGGCGCCATGACACTTCTGTACTTTGGGGCTAGCGCCAGACTCCATGCCGCTTAAAAGAAAATACATGCACTGGTCGCCAATTGGTGACAATGAAGAAAGTAGTCGCCAATTCGTGACAAATCTTCAAAGTAAAATAGTTGCATCTAGCAACCCCGAAAAGTGACCCACACGGAAAAAAATGATTTCCGATATGGAGCCGTGTATTTCTGACAAAAATGGCCGCACACTATCCAGTCAAAAACGTCAAACCAAGTTTCAAATGCACACTAAAATTTTCACCAAGTGGACATAACTTCATTCGTCAACCGATAATACATTTTCATTCGAAAAATCGTACAATCTACAGAAAATTCACTTGAATTCGGTGACTTGACAGAGCGCTCTATAAATACCTCAGCTGATTTTTAGTACTTCAAAAATAAATTTGCAATTGCAATCAATTGAAAAAATTTCCAGTCGCGTAAATCAACGATGCAGAAATGAAGCAGTGATACTTAGTGTGATGTATTAATTTCGTTGACATTGCAGGATGCACTGTGTTAAAGTTTTTTTTGTGTTGAAAATTACATATTTATTTAGCTTTATCAGTTATTTTTTACAACCGCTATGAAATGAATTTTGGGATGAAATGAAACTCAGGTGGACAGTATATTGAACATCAAGCCCCACATGTTACCACAACACTTATTATATAGCAAGTAGTTACCTTGGTATTGTGTAGTAGCAAAAATACAGGGAATTCAGTTGTGTTCCAATATTTATCAGTGACTCTCAATTAAACAGCTATTTTGTATCTTTTCTACAAAGATCTACTATCGATTTGCAAAGATACATTTACAGAATTTATGGATTAGAGCCACTTAGCGCTTTACCTGTCAATAAAAATATTACTTACCACTTTCGCATGGAATTCATACCGTCTCAAGTTAACTGCCGCTTTGGCACTTTGCCATATTATTAAAAAAGGACCGTGGAGCTACAAAAACATTTTTCAGGTAATGCGATGTAATTCTAACGTTATACACACATGAGTGGATTTCAGACAGCGATGGTAAAACCTACAAACACAAGACAAAAATAAAAGGCGCCAAGATCTTCCAGATTGAGCAATCAGGCGGCAAACGATTCGTCAGTGTTCGTTTACTAATTGGCTTAGGTCCAAGTGACAATTGTACCTCCTTCCAGAGAATGAGTGTGTCACCAAAACACTCAATTGTGCCTAAGCCTAAGCAGAGCCTAAAATATTGTGAAAATATCACCAATTTGTATGAAAGTATATCCAAACCAAATAAATGCAAAGAACAAGCCGTATCCAAATCAATAATCCCAATCGAATTTTTGGCACATTATCAAAAAAGATCGCAAAAAGAATGCCGATGAATTGAAACACGAGCAGGGGCAACCAACAAAACCCACTTACCTGGAAAAATCCACGAGCAACCCGCCTGGCACTGAGCCAAATCTTGAAGAAATCGGAATTTGCTCTTGTTCAATATCTGTCGGCAATATTCAGTAAATTTTGTCACACGTTCTTCGAGGAATTTCATAAACAATATAGGTAGCCGTTTTTGGAAAGGAGCCAAAGTTTGGAAATCCAAAAGCTACGCAAATGGATACGGTGCTTACGGACGTAAATATACATTTTTGGAAATGAAAGTGCGAGAAAAGTTTGGGTATATAATACTCAAGATTACGTCAATAGATTGGTGAAATTCATCCATTGTAGATTCAATTTAGTAATATTTAAGTAAGGCGCACATAAGGCGCCCGACAGCGTACAGTGTCCACAGTTTCATGTGTTTACTGTTCGGCGCTTAACGTGCGCCTTACTACTTAAATTCGAGCCATTGGTTTCAACTTCCCTCAATATTATGAGTTGTGATCACCGATCATCCTGCGACGTTTTTTTCGTTGTGTATCCATAACTTGATTATTTTCAAAAAAGGAAAATAACGGGAAGAACGGAGTTAATCCGTGTATCAAGACCGATTTTCATCGCATTCAGAGAATAAAAACAGATCGACAGTATTATTTTGATAAACTCGCATGGCGATTACACTGACATTCGCTTTGACTTATGAAAATGACATTGTGGGTCGACTAAACAGCTGAAAATTGACAACAAGAATTTATCGACATCGATAAGTTATGGCCGGACGCAATGTGGCCGGCCATCTTCCCAAGTATGTTATCACAGTTTTGGATTTCGCATTTTTTTGCAAAAATGTCATGTTTTGTTTCTTAAATTTTACTCAGATTCGTGCATTTGGACCTGAAAGGGGCTCCCCCAAAATTGTCGTATTTACGACAACTTCTGCCTTTTTTCAAGCGCATTGGCATCGATGGCATTTTACTTGAATATGAGGATGCGTTTCCATTCAGTGGAGATTTAGCGTTTTTGGCTGGGCCGAATGCCTACAAGTTTGCTTTTCTTGTTGTTTTTTTCCCCTGACATTTTCTGTAGTTGTGTATTTGATATGAATTTTCAAATCGTTTTCCATGAAATGAGAACTTTGAAGTTTTTGACAAGCAACGAGTAATTTTCCATCATTCTTGCCCCCATCGTTAAAGTGTGCCACTCCAAATCGTATCACATCACTTTTAACTGCCCATTTATTCAGTTATGACGAGTTGGCCAGTTTCCTGGCAGAGTGCCATAACCTGGGTTTCGAGCTGGTGCCGTTGGTGCAAACTTTTGGACACGTTGAGGTCTCTTTTTAGAGGAGATTTTTTTGTCGTGGCGCAAAAAAACGCATGGGATTGGAACTAAATATATGAACTTTCGATATCGCTATCTGATGAGGGACAGTTTTCGATATGCGGTGACAGCATTTTATTTTCTAATTTCTTCCCAAATTTAATAAGAGCTGCGGTACATTGAGTGACTTGAAACGATTGATAAGAATAATATTGAAAAGAATGAAATGCACCAAAACAAACACCAAAACCGGTTTTCAAAAATAGAGTTAATTTTTAGTACTGAAAAGTCGCTAGCTGCCCCGCAATTTTACATACAATAAAAATTGGTTTATTTTCATTCCGTTTTATTTGTGTAAATTTTGAATTCAAAGTCTCTTCCATTGCGATCTCAGTTCGTACTGAAGCACCGAAAGGCGTGGCATCTGCGTGAACATCCCGACTGGCCCAACAGCTTATGTCCATCAAATGAGGAAGCCTTTGCTGTTGTGTCCACAATGCTCGATCAGGTGCGGTCCTGGTTTTTAGTTGTTTCAATATATAGGCAAGGACATGCAGAATAGGGATGGAAGCGTTTGAAAAAGTCAAAAATAAGTACGGTTTCTTAAGCCCCCCCCCCCAAAAAAAAAAAAAAACGGTTGAGTCAACATATAATAGAAATCGATTTTAAAAGATATATTATTTTGGCAAAGTATACTTATAGTCCTGGCGTCGCTTGGGTCAGTATCGATTGTTTTTCGTATTTTTTCGACACGCCGCGCGCCATTTACATTTGCACGTTTGAGGGGTCAGAGCGGTAAGCATCAAAGGTGCCGATTTGCGACTAGATCCGACTCCGACTAGTGTGTGGCGAGTGTGACAGAGTGCACTAATGAATTGCCACACACACTAAACCCCCGTTTACCTAGGTCCGAACGCTTACGAATTTTTGAAAAATGATTCATTCACGGCCACCCCTAAACTTTTTGGGAAAATTCACCCCATACAAAAGATAGCCCAAAGAGTCGTCTAAATGATGTATGGTATGCCCCCCAATATAAGGCCGCGTGGGCTGTGTAAACGGCCCACGCATTTTTTTATACAAAAATGCACTGATCACCTTGCTCTGAATGTTTCTTTTTATATGCTTATATTCTGTTTTTCAAGGCCAGAATTTGGCCATAATACAGAACAGAGTCCTGGCTTAGTGCCAAATGCCATTTCGATGGTTTCTTTCCAGGCAGAAATAAGATTAGGATATTTTCAATTTTCACTGTTTTGTATTGTGATCACAAACAGCTGTGATTGTGATCATTTTATCTTGTAATGTGAGATCTATTAACACAGAAAATGCTTCCACCAGAAAGAGAAATCTTAAGCGGTTTTTTTAAAACCTACACCGCTTAAATTCACCTACCCAAACATTAGAATTTGAGGGGCCAAATTTATTAAACTTAGTACATTTCGTCCAGGG
>CAXIWS010000117.1:0-10949 GCA_964036195.1 Sphaerolaimus hirsutus
AAGCATGACAGACATAGCGTTCAGCCTTACTGCTGCACATCACCATTTTCAACGTTTACATCAACTAGAACATCAAGTTGGTCGGTCAGTCCAATTCTTATCAACTCTATCAAATGACCCGGAAGCAATTCAAGCTTTTGTAGCTGGAATTGGTCAAGGTGCTGGAGCATATTTTGAAGGAATTGGCAAAGAATTAGGCCACCTTGTAGAAGGTACTGCAGCAGGCAGTGTGTCAATTTTGGATAAATTATTAACTGGGCCCTTGCAAACCTTACTCAACCTTTTAGTTATCATTTTTGCCATTGTGGGAATTGGATATTTACTGTTCTTATACACGCAGTGGAGGAGAGCGACTGGTCGGTCGTGCATGCCAGGAGGAGGCCTAAACTGTTTGCAAAGAGGGGTAAGAAAAAAGTCAACTATTTTAAAAATCGACTCGGGAAGCGATCTCAACCAAACAAATCTCGATTATCCCTCAACTCAGCCAACCCAGTGTGTGTCTCTCCCACTTCAACCCATACTCCGGTCGTCACTCCCGAACCAGATGCGAAATCGGAAGTCTCAACCTACGACATGGAGGCACACCCTCCCGATTCAATCGCCATCACCATCCCAGGGCGAGAGCCTCTCAAGGCAAGGCTCGATAGAATGTTCGGATCCGGAACTACTAAACCGAAATCCCCGGATTATCAGTCTGAAGCCAGCGACATCAACACAGTCGCTACACTCGATAAAAAATTGGTTTGCGAGTCAACTTGGACAGTTAAAACCAAAGGTGAGATTCAACTTCAACTCTCAAAATCTCGAAAACAACGAAATAAGTCAACCCTCAACAAGTCACCCTTTCACCGAACCTCAAATTATATTGAGCCCTCACCAGGCAGCAGCTCAAGTGTTCCAATCTCAATGGATGCATCAACCTCAATGCAAACGTCAAAAGAAATAGGAACTTCTCCAATCACCGAGGCAGAATTTGAAGATGTGAATTGGATGGATGATGAGGAAGATGACCCTGAGGATCTGCTGCCAAAAGAATGATTCTACAGTGAAAAAATAAAATTAGGGTTTTTTATTTTTTATTTTTTCTCGTTGGGAGTGTGCAATTCTGCAGTAAATATTTCACTTAAATTTGTCACTTATTTTTTGTTGTTTATTTTACTTCAACTTCAACTCAACTTCAACTATTTGAGGTATTTTGTTATCAACTGTCTGGTGACAGTTGTCGCATTTCACATAGCCTTTTGCTAGCGTAAAGGTGATTTTTGAAGTGACATGCCGCAGGTGTTTTTATTGCCATTTGCCGCTGTCTACTGACATTTTGAGTGTGCAGTGTTTTTGCCTACTTTGGGTAATTTTGACTTCACTTGGAGAATTACGAATGAAAAGCGAACAGAAACTTGGAAGATATATGCATATATAGAAATAGAACTGAATACGTATTACTTTTATAAAACCCAAAATTTAAATAGGACATCTTTTTTCTCGCTCATCTTTTTGGGATTTTATACGGCCAACAGTGGGGAGTTATTCAAGGGGGGTTATGTCTTACTCACTTGGCCAACAGGAGTTATTCAAGGGGGAGTGTTATTCGAGGGGAGTTTTGTTCAAGGATATACGGTATAAATATCACATTTGCGCTGCATAAAATATTAAAAGGACACCATTGAGCTAAATTTGGAGAAAAAAATTGGTGTATAAATACTATAATACCCATGCCACTGCAGCTGCGATGCACATTAGGACCAGCAAAAATGACTTGTTCATCTTGTTTCTGTGTCTTTGAGACTTGATGTAAATGTATCAGAAATTTGAACAGAGCAAACAGAGAGTGTTCTTCAGGTCTAATTTTTTTCCTTAAATAGGTATTTCCAATAAAACAAATCATGCTTTGTTATTACCCTGAATGTATGTTTCTGTGATATCTCATGCAATGACATATCACAAAATGTCACGGCCACACAATGACACAGATTAAGGTGCTCTTTGCGTTTTAAGTCTCAACACAATGTTAGCTAAGACTAGTGATGGAAAAGTGCTAAAAAGTGGCACCATCCATGGAGCTCAGGCACAACAGTAAGGAAGGACACTAGTAGCCATGAAGTAAGTCAATGGCCCTACACACACTAGTTTTCACCGTGACCGATGTGAAAACTGAAATGGCCACATGGCCACATCCAGCCTACTCATTTTGTATGCTATGTGTTTTAGTATAAAAATTTTTGAATTTTAACTTTCATCAATTTCATTTCCAATTAAAATAAAATGAAATCATTCAACCGTGTTCATTAATTTGCATTTGAAAAAATTTCAGTTTTCCCACGAAGTCACGGTGAAAACTAGTGCGTGTAGGCACAATAGTGCCACAGAAAAATGTATGATTTTGAGAAACATGACTTAACATGAAATATTTAACAATGATTTTACATTAAATCTCTCAAAAAGAAAATATAAATATGGCTACAATTTAATTGAATGTCTCTGAGAAAGACAAGAAACTATAGAAGTATGTAAATAAAAATTTTATATTATTATTTATCTCTGAAAAATGCTGAGAAGAAATGTAAACATAACAATATTTTCTGATAATACCATATTTCCTCGGAATACCCCCAGATCTTTTAAAACAAACAAAAATTACTTTGCAATTTTATGTAGCACACGCATATTCAACAAGCTGACAGCTACATCAGTAAAAATACTTTTAGAAACTGCTGCAGGTTGCTGACAAATGCTGACAACTGTAAACAAGTGGTTGTCAGCAACATTTGTTTCCCAGTGTCTGGAACCCCCAGTGCCTGACTGGCACCCCTTTTGGAGAATGCTGGTGGCATTGGCACTAGGGTGTCAAAAAACAATTTTACCTAAAATGGAAAGGTGGAAAATGTTATCTTTTCAGTTACTGGAAAATGAAAAGGTAAAAAAATGTTCCTGCGGAAAGACGGAAACAGAAAATGGAAAGTTGACACGTAGTTGACAAGTGGTAGAGTAAAAAAGAAAACTTGCCACCCCACTCTTCACTTTACTTTTTACTTTACTCTTTACTTTTCCACTTGTGGAACCAGCGCCAGGGGGCAGGCAGTCCCAAAGTGTCGATTGTATCCAAATATTGTGTTTGTACCCTGATCTTATGTTTTTGTATTTTAATCTTATTATCAACATATGAACTTGAATACAAAAACATAAATAAGGTTTGGATACATAGTTGACACTTTGGGGCTGAACCTGGTGCTGGCTCAACAAGTGGAAAAATAAAGTGCAGAGTAAAAAGTAAAGTGAAGAGTTTTCACTTTTACTCACCACTTGCGGGACTGGCCCCTGGTGCCCCTTTTTCCTGTGTGTCTTGGGGGCAGTCCCAAGCCCTGTAAAGTGTAAAGTAAAGTGTCAAATGTAAAGTCAAATGCAAAGTCAAGTGTCAATCAAAACAAAAAAGAAAATATTTTATTACTGAACTTTGCATGACAATTGACACTTGACTTTGCATTTGACTTTACATTTGACACTTTACTTTACACTTTACAGGGCTTGGGATTGGCACCTGGTGCTTGCTACCATTAGTGCTTTTTCTCTGCCAATTGAAACTAAATGGTGTGCTAGCTGACACACCCCACACAAATGAGTCATGCGTCGCCTTCTAATGATAACATCAATGCATGATGTTCTGATTCATCCAGTGATCGTGAAACGTTTTATCGCGTAATTTTTTCCCGTTTTAGCAAAATCCTGTGTTTCCAAGTCTCGCGCGCACAGCCACAAAACGGGCCAGCTATTTGTCGTACCGTATTTCCTCGAAATACCCCCCTCAAAATGGCACTATGAATTTGTGGTTCGGGAAATGCATAACAGACGTTCAAAACACTTACTGTGTTACGTTAGAACATCGTTTATACCATCTACATCCTTATATAAGGCTGTAAAAACTTATAAATGGTGGTTATTGTTGCATTTTTCACGTTTTTCTCTCAAAATTTTCACTCTGAAAAAATAAACCCCCCGGGGGTAATTCGAGGAAATACGGTAGTTAGAATGACAGTTCAAGGCTTGCATGCCCCCACAATCGACCGTCTACTAACCTATTTTGGCTCTACACACTATCGGTCCCCTGCGTACACCAGTTTTCAACCGAAAATTCGAACACAAGTCAGCTTTGTACGTATTCGAGTTTTCTAGCATGCGTTATTTTCCATATCCGTCAAAAGTAGTTGACTGACACATGATTTTAGAAAACTCAAATGCGTTCAAAGGTGATTTGAGTTTTCGAAGTTTCGCAGGGGTATTCTTGATTTTGACCCTCCAGGAGGTTTTATAGATAGCAAATCGCTCCTCCGGAAGGATAGGTAGCTGAAAATTTTACTGGGGGGGGGGTCGCGGGGGTTCTATATACCGTATTACCTCGAAATACCCCCATGGGGGTTTATTATTTCGCCAGCAAAATTTGAGGGGGGGTTAATTCGAGGGGGGGGGTTTATTCGAGGGGGGGGTTTATTATTTCGTCAGAAATTTTCGTAAGGATCGTGGTAAATAGTAGGCATTTGCGTACCCAAAATAGGTAATAAATGTGTCCAAACAGGATATATTTGGACATAAAAACGTAGATAGCTACACAAACTACTCTTATGTGTAGCTGCAATGCAAATTAACAGTAATATACATCATGTACATTGCGTACATGACGTATTTATTATGTACATGACATACATCATTCCGAAGGGGGGGGGGGTATTTCGAGGGGGGGGTTTATTATTTCCCCAGCCCATTTTGAGGGGGGGTTAATTCGAGGGGGGGGGGTTAATTCAAGGGGGGGATAATTCGAGGTAATACGGTATATAGGCATAGAAGGGAGGAAAAGGAGAAAAATCGCTAAAAGTAGGTGAAAAACGGTATAAATGGCTATATAAGGACATAATGTGTTAAAAATAGCTGAAAATAGGCAGTTAGATGCATGAACTAGGGATTTTGGAGGTGAAAATCTGCATAACGGTATGTAAAATAGCGATTTTGAGCTAAAATTGGGGTATAGTTTCGCAAAAATCACTCCAAATAGGTAGATAGCTGGCCGATTTTGGGGAGGCGTAGGGGATAGTGGCCCCAAAATTTTGCCTCCGGGATTGATAGATAGCTGGGCGGTTTGGGGGGTTATCCCCGCCCCTTTTCCTACCCCTGAGGCCTGAAGCTTCGGTTGAAACGCAGCACGTAGTTAATGGTCGAAATTTCAAACTGATTAATTTTTAAAACACATTTGAGTTTACCATGATAACAGATTTTCGAGCTCCGCCAACATCAGTTGACGGAACCCTCATTACGGCAAACTCAAACGCGCTCAAATACCCATTTATCAGTCTCAGATATTTCTGCCATATCTGAAAAACTATCAAATCTGCACCCACGAGTGCATAAACGCGGTTTGCTCTGTGGACCCCCACAGGTCTCAATTTTGGAGACCCCCATTTGTGCTTCACATTCACGATTCTCACTTATTGAATCTTTTCAATTTCATTTGATCGTGTGATTGCAAATCGCATAAGCAGTGGAAAATATGATTTCATAAAAAGCCTTCATAAATATGACATGTTTTGAAGCGGAATGAATTTCGTCGTTGTGAAAGTCAATGTATTAATGTTGCGGATAAACAGAAAAATGAGATAAACGCGATAAGTTTTCGATACATCGATTGCACCACTCGATAAAAATGGCACAATTTTGGAGTGTCATTGGGGTGGCTGCATAAAGGCACCACCTTGCGGTCAATGTTGTTAAAATCCAACATCCAGAATATGAATAAAAGAAAACTGACAAAATCTAAAACGTGCTATTGTTGTTTTAACCTTACTTTGTTGTTAGAATGTTAGATTTAGAATTTTTTTAAGTTTGCAGCTCAAGTCATTGGTGCTTTAAGCATGCAAATTCACAGTGAAACTATGTGACATATTACCCTTAGTAAAATCTTATCTAAATAAACTGCGTTCGGATCAGGTCCGGCAGTCAGTTTCTGACCTGACTGCTGGCGCTATAACTCCTGCTGTGGGGTGAATTAAGAGATGAAATTTGGGTGGGACGTATTTTAGCCGACATTCCCCCCCTACTATACTCCAACGCGGGGGCGACGGCAACCCCCCTAAGTGTGGGTCGCCGTCGCCCCTGCGTTGGAGTATAGTAGGGGGGAATGTCGGCTACGTCCCACCCAAATTTCATCTCTTAATTCCCCCCACAGCGGGAGTTATGGCGACAGCAGTCAGGTCAGAAACTGACTGCCGGACCTGATCCGAACGCAGTTTACATTGAAGTCAGGTCAGGGGTCTAGTAGGGGGGTTTGCAATGAACTTCACCCAAGCATAAACCAAACTTTACTGCAAATTTAGAAAAAATATACATTTTTCTTCAAAGAAATTATCAATTTTGGAGGAAAATAAATCAGAAAGTATAATACATAGGTATTATGTAAATAACAAATTGAATGTAATTTCATCAGCGTTTTACTTTGATTTCACTAAAATCACTGTCACTCAAGCCAACCAAATTCTCACATCATGCCAACCAAAATTCCTCAAGAACAGTAGGTGGTTTCTGAAAAGATAACATTTATTTGGCATCTATTTTATCCTATTTTATGAATGATAAAAATATGTATGAAATAAACATAAAATACAGAAAAAACTATATGCCTTGGTACCTGCAGTAAAATACATCAAATGCAAATTATCCCCAAAAATATTTTTTGTTATTATTTGTGTTTTTCATAATGGTACTTTTAAGAAATCTAGAAAACATCGAAATTAAAAAATTTGCCATTTGTGAACAGCTTACTTCTAATTTTACTGTGCTACACAACCTACCACTATCCCTGTGACTCTGTATATCGCGGAATTGGCTCCTGGCCAACTTCTAGTAAATACTAAAAGCATAACCCAAACATACAGCAGAGCTCCATCCCCTGGCAGATGTCACAAACTTTCACATTGTCTCTTATCTTCCCAATGATGTCTGGCAGGCTCCCAATAATTTTTTGACACACTGGGTCAGGGTGTTTTTCGCATAGTACTCCCATTACTTTAGTTATCTGTTCGATATTGTGTCCACGTATTTTCACTTGGGCATACACCACAGTGGACAAGAGCAGGCACGGTGCGCACTTTCTTGGATCGGACCGCGTCTCCAAACTTGGGATCTGAAATGAAAATGGCGGCTCGGGATTTACTGGGTTTACTGTTGTAACAATTGAAAAACAGCTTTTTTCAAATTTAATAGACAGTATACTGTATATCCTCGAATAAGTCCCACTTGAATAACTCCCACCGTTGGCCGAGTGAGAAAAAAATACCCCCTTATAACTCTCCCCTCAAAACCTCTGACGAAAAGTAACTCCCTTGGGTCTTTTTCGAGAACATAAGGCAATCTACTGGTTTGTCTGCACTTCCGGGGCCAGATTTGATTCTCCCTACAGATTTGTAGGGTAGGGCGTACGCCCGACAGATTTTTTAAAGTTTAGCCGCATCGACGCACATGCACCGAGAGCAAGGCGGTTTGTAAAATACACGAAACTATCCCTTAAGGTCGCCGATATTGCAATATGACGTATATCACTTCAATTTCAGCACGGAAATCATGATTTCATCATTTCTTGGCCGTCGGCCAATTCGTTTTTTATTTTATTTTGTTGTGCGGGTTACTCGCATAAGTCGCGCTTTTGTGTAGTCAGATGGTCACTTTTTTAGTGTTCACTGCCTACAACCGAAACCATGAGGGCAGCGCAAGAAAGAAATGCATGCACGAGCGTACAAAAGCGCGACTTATGCGAGTAACCCGCAAGACAAATTAAAATAAAAAACGAATTGGCAGACGGCCAAGAAATGACAAAATCGTGATTTCCGGGCCAAAATCGAAGCGATATACGTCAGATTGCAATATCGGCGACCTTAAGGGATAGTTTCGTGTATTTTACGAACCGCCTACCTCTCGGTGCATGTGCATCGATGCGGCTGAACTTTAAAAAATCTATCGGGCATACGCCCTACCCTACAAATCTGTAGGGAGAATTAAATCTGGCCCCTGGGGCCAGTTTCGCAAACTGAGAAGTGGGAAGTGAAATGGCAAAGGCGAAGTAAAAGCGCAAAGGCGAAGTGAAATGGCAAGTGAATTGAGAAGGAAATTGGCAAAAGCGAAGGGAAATTAATTTTAATTTTAATTTTTTTAACTTTACTTTTGCCAATTCATTTGCCATTTCACTTGGCCTTTGCGCTTTTACTTCGCCTTTGGCATTTCACTTCTCACTTCTCATTTTGCGGAACTGGCACCTGATTTACCTTAATAGGAAATCAATCAACCAATAAACTTGCACAGCTTGAAAATTTCTGTTCAATTTATCAACCTACTCTTTGTGCATCCAACACTTCACGGCTCAATGTGGCCAGCATTTCATCGTTTTCCAATTCTGCTACTCCAAGACTGGGCTGTGGCTGCAAATAGTTAATACGTATATATCCTTGAAAAAGACCCCAGGGGAGTTGTTATTTCATCAGATGCTTTGGCGTTAGGGGGAGTTACTCAAGGGGGAATGTTATTCAAGGGAGAGTTATGTCTTGCTCACCCGGCCAACAGGGGGGAGTTTTTCAAAGGGGGTTATGTCTTACTCACCTGCCCAACAGGGAAGTTATTCAAGGGGGTGTTATTCGAGGGTTTTTTCCAAGGATATACCGTAAAAATATCACATTTGCGCTGCATAAAATATTCAGACATTATTGAGCTAAATTTGGAGAAAAAAGTTGGTGTATAAATATTATAATACCCATGCCACTGCAGCTGCGATGCACATTAGGACCAGCAAAAATGAGTTGTTCATGTTGTTTCTGTGTCTTTGAGACTTTGACTGAAAACTGATGTAAATGTATAAGAAATTTGAACAGAGAAAACAGACAGTGATCTACAGGTCAAATTTTTCTCCTTAAGTATCTTCAATTTGACAACTCATGCTTTGTTATCACCATGTCTGTTTCTGTGATATTTCATGCAATGACATATCACAAAATGTCACTGCTACACAATGACACAGATAAAGGTGCTCTTTGCCTATCAAGTCTCAACACAATGTTAGCTAAGACTAGTGATGGAAAAGTGCTAAAAAGTGGCACCAGCCATTGAACGAAGTAGGGCACAACAGTAAGGAAGGACACTACTAGTGGCAAAGAGAGTGTCAAATGTAAAGTATAGTGTCAAATGTAAAGTCAAATGTAAAATAAAGTGTCAATTGTGTATCCAAATCTTTTTTCGTATCCGAATATCATGTTTTTGTATCCAAATTTGTATTTGTGACTTAACATTTGACACTTTACTTTACATCTGACACTTAACTTTACATTTGATATTTGACTTTGCATTCGACTTTACATTTGACACTTTACTTCACACTTTACAGGGCTTGGGATTGCCAACAGAGGCCCTTCCCGCAAGTTGACAAGTCTTCAACTCTGACTTTGACTTTTACCTTGATTTGTCACTTGCCAGTTCCGCAAGTGACAAAGTCAATAGTCAAGTTAAAAGTCAAGAGTACAGCACTTATTCAACTTGCGGGACTGGCCCCTGAAACTATTGAAGTACCGTATATCCGTGAATAAGTCCCCAGGGGAGTTATTTTTTCGTCAGAAGTTTCTGAGGGGAAGTTATTCGAGAGAGGGGGAGTTATTCGAGGGGGGGAGTTATTTTTTCGTCAGTATTTCCAGTAAAATGTATGATAAATTTGCTTCTCAAATGAGATAAATTTGGTAACATAAATGATTAGTAGGAATACAAAATTAACAAGTCAAGCAGTGAAAACAATGTTAGCGAACTCTAGCTGCAAGATATTACATATATTTACAAATTAAATACATAGAACGTTTTTTGTAAATGTGAAATGTTATGAAATGTTTCTACCCATCAAACTCGGAGTTATTCGAGGGGGGAGTTGTTTTTTCCTCACACTCACAAGAGGGGGGACTTAATCGAGAGGGAGTGTTATTCGAGAGGGGGACTTATTCGAGGATATACGGTAAATATAAATCTTCAATTATTATTTATATCTCTGGAAAATGCCATTACGTAGAAAGAAATATACCGTATTTCTTCTAATAGAACGGCATACCTCCAATAGAACGGCACCTCCTATAGAACTGCAGGTTTTGGCACGTTTTTACGCCAACGACAACAATATAACGGCAGCCTCCAATTGACCGGCACCTCCAATAGAACGGCAGGTAGAAGTTATGTTGGGAGTGCTCCAAAGCACAAAAATTAGTAGAAAATGGATGGTGAAGACGTTCTCCAACAATCGGGGAGGTGCGGCGACCCACCCTGTAGTGAGTCACCGCACCTCCCCCTATTGTTGGGGAGTAAGGGGGTCTTACAACTTTATATATACAAAGTTTCAGCCTTATAGCACCCCCATGGACGGAGATATTACATCCGAAGTGAAATAAAAAAATGGGTGGTGTACTTGTCCGGGAAGGTGTTTATTAGAAGAAATACGGTAAATATATCTCTGATATTACCGTATTTCCTCGGAATACCCCCACCCCAGGTCTCTTACAACCAAAAAAATTAGGTTGCTGACAGCCCATTTAGAATTCTATGTCACGCACCCACATTCAGCAAGCTGACAGGTATACCGCTACTTTTAGAAACTGCTGCAACTTGCTGAAAATGCTGACAACAGCAAACAAGTGGTTTCCAAGTGACAAGCTTGGTTTCCCAGTGTCTGGGACCCCCCCCCCCCCCCCAAGTGCCTGGCTGGCTCCCCTTTTTAGAGAATACTGCAGTGGCATTGGCACCTGGGGCCAGTTCCGCAAGTAGACAAGTTAAGAGTTAAAAGTTAAGAGTTGAGTTAAAGGTTAAAAGTTTAGTCAAAAGTTGAGTTAAAAGTTAAGAGTTGAGTTAAAGGTTAAAAGTTGAGTCAAAAGTTGAGTTAAATGTTAAGAGTTGAG